>PVJA010034551.1:0-10140 GCA_004027025.1 Myocastor coypus | reverse complement strand
ATGTCAGCAACAACAGCAACTAAAGTAAAGAAACCATCAGCCTATGGAGGAAATCAGACCAGAAATTATCTCTCAGGTTAAGATGAGAAATGACAACAATTACGAAAGAATTATTCAATGCATTTAAGGAGACACAGGTAAAAAAGAGGAAGGAAATAGGAAAATGATGGAAGCATTGAGTGAACAATACAAGAAGGAATTAGAATGCATCAAACAGATTCAAACAGATGTCTAGGACATTTGGAATTTGATTGAAAGCTGACAAAACTGCTTGAGTGAAACAGAAGATAGAATTTGAGACCTTGACAGTTGCATTGAAGCCAGTGAACACAAAAGAAGACATCTCAAAAATAAAAAAAACTAAGAAACAACAATGCAGCAGCTACAAGATGAAGATAATAATTAATAATAATAATAATAACATGGTTACTAGATATCAACAAAACAGCTCGAGGCAGTAAATAAGCAAAAATAAATAAATAAATAACAAGAATGTTTGCAGAAGTAGTAGCAGAAAATGTCCCAAGCATGGGAAAAGAATCTAATGTATGGCAACTGAAGTATATACAACTCCAACAAATAATAATCAAAATAAATGATCACCCAGAACCATAATAATCAAGATTCTAGAAACTGAGCTAGAGAACAATATTGAAAAATACTGGAAGAGACATATAATGGAAAACTCATCAAAATCATGGGAGATTTCTCAACCAAGACTATCAAATCTTTCAACCAAGACTATCAAATCTCTCAGGACCTCAAATAGCTCAGTCAGAGCTATTTGAGGTCCTGAGAGAAAACAACTTACGACCCAGATTGATGTATTCTGAAACTCTCTATCTAATTTAATGCAGAGATTAGCACTTCCATGACAAAGAATAACTGAAGAAACTCGTGATAAACAAACCAAACCTACAAAGAGTACAGACAGATATTTTAGAAAGAGATAAACATAACTACAACCTGAAAAATAGCACAAGAGAACAACCAAGCAGAGCAACCAACTAAGGAAAGTATAAAAGTAGTGATTCTATAGTATGAAAACATTACAAAGATAAGCTAATACATATCAGTTATAGCTATCAATGTAAATGTCCTCAGTTGACTAGTGAAAAGAAGCCGATAGACAGAGTGATAAAAAAAAATATGCTGCATACAAGAAGCATATTTAAAAAGAAGTTAATAGAATGAATGCCAAAGGGTGGAATAAAATATTATGTGTAACAAGAACCTAGAAAAAAAGTAGGGTAGCTATTCTAGTTGCTGACCATGTCACCTCCAAACCAAATGTTGTAAGAGACAAAGAGGTCACTTCATGCTTGTTAGGGGACTATTGAAAAAGGAAGAGATAACAGTTATAAATACATATGTACCCAATTTAGGAACACCCAACCATAATGAGCAATACCATAATTGTACCGGGCACTTTAATACCCCCTTCATTCAAAGAGATAGATCAACCATGCAAAAAATGAACAAGGAAGTCACAGAACTAAATGAAATTTGTGAAGGAATGGACTTAGTAGACCTTAACAGAGTGTTCTACCCAACATTGTTCAGAATACATATTTTTCTGAGCTGCACATGTGATATTCTCCAAAATAGATCATGTCCTAGCACATAGAACAAGCTTAAGTAAGTGAAAAGGAATAGAATTTGTCCCATGTATATTACCTATTATTCAATGAAACTGGAAATTACTGACAAAAGAAGCAGCAAAGTCTCTATAAAGACGTGGAAACTAAATAATGACCTCCTGAATAATCAAAGAGTAATAGATGAAATTAAAGAAAAAATAATATTTACAGTATAACAAAAATGCTGATATCACTTACCAGAAACTGAGGGAAACATAGTGATAAATGATCACATCAGGAAAACAAAACAAGCCCAAATAAACAATCTTATGCTTAATGGAAAAATTCTAGAAAAAGAAAAGCCAGTCAAATCCAAAGCTCAAAGAAGGCAGGAGACTATAAAGATCAGAACAGAAAGAAGTTCAGTGTAGAAGAAAACAATTCGAAGAATTAATGAGTTGAATAATTGGTTCTTTGAAAAAATAAATGAAATCGATAAACCCCTAGCTAACCTCATTAAAAAAACAAAGAAAAAAATCAAATTCATGCTATAAGTAATTAAAAGAGTAGATCACTACAGACCCTAGAGAAAGTCAAAATATTATCAATACTCATTTTTCAAAATCTTTACTCTCAAGAATGGAAAACACAGAAGAAATGGACAGATTCTTAGATACCTATACACTACCAAAGCTAAATCAAGAATATATAAAATTCTTGATAAACTAGCCAGAGAGCTCAGAGGACTAAATTGCCTGTTTAGACAGTTGCAGGGAATGGGGTCTGACCCCTGGTATGCTCCACTGGTCCTGACCCCAGCGTAAATGAGGCTAGGTATAGTAGTGTGTACCTATAATCCCAGAGCTTAGAAGACTGAAAATAGGAGGATCACTATGAGTCCAATCTGTGTAGTGAGACCCTGTAATAATTGACATAAAAATTCTGAATAACTGGAGATAAACCAATAAAATGGAAAAATATACCAACAAAGAAAGTACAGATCAGGATGGATTCATAATTCAACACTAGAGAGACAAGTATTACACTAATACCAAAATAAAAGTCTCTGCCAAAAAGGAAAACCACAAGCCAATCTCGCTAATGAGCATAGATGCAAAAATCCTCAATGGAGTACTAGCAAACTGAATGCAGCAAATCAGCAAGGACATTATATATGACAGCTGAGTGGAAATTATCCCAGAAATGCAAAGGTGGTCTAATATATGCAAAGTCATACACTACATCAGCAGAGACAAAGACAAAATTATATGATCATCTCAATAAATGAAGAAAAATTTTAACAAAGTCTGACACTAATTCATGATAATAGTGTAACAGAAGAATCATAACAGATGGTCTTTACCTCAATCTGACAAAGGCTATGCAAAACAATCAACAGCCAACATTATATTTAATAGACAAAAATTCAAACTTTTCACATTAAAATCAAGAACAAGACAAAGATGCCACTGTCACCACTCCTGCTCAATATAATTCTAGAAATATTAGCCAGAGTAAGTAGACAAGAGAAAGAAATAATATTTGAAAAGAAGTAAGTGAAATTATTTGCAAAGGACATAATAGTGCATATAGAAGTTCCCAAAAAATTCACTAAGAGACTTGGAGATTTAATAACCAAATTCAGTAGCAGAGCAGGGTACAAAGTCAACACAAAAATCAATAGCATTTGTACAAAAACATTGAACACACTCAAATGGAAACTGTGAAAATCACATCTTTCACTATAACAGCCTACAAAAATGAAATTCTTAGGAATCAATTTCACAAAAAAGTAAAATATGTGCAGCAAAAAATGTAGTACTCTAAAAAAGAGATCAAAGAGAATTTCTAAAAAGGAAAAGAAGTCATTTGCTCCTGGAGTGACAGAACCGACCTTATGACAATGGTCATACTTCCAAAATTGTTACACAGATTCAATGCAATCCTAATTAAAAAATTATAGCATACCTCATAGGGCTAGAAGAAAACTTTCCCTAAATTCATCTGAAACCAGAAGCGATCTAGAACAGCAAAATTAATTTGGGATAACAAAGGAAAAGCAGGAGGCGTCACAACTTCTGACTTTAAATTATACTGCAAAGCTACTGTGATAAAATCAGCATGGTACTGGCAAGAACCACACTGCAGGATCAATGGAATAGATTAGAAGATTTATACACAACTACAAACACACTCAGCTATAGTGTCCAAATAGGTCCATTGAAAGGAAGATATTTTCTTTAATAAGTAGCGCTGTAAATACTGGCTTTACGCTTTCTGAAGGCTTAAAATAGATCCATACTTATCATCAGGCACAAATCTACAGTCAAAATTGCTCAAAAATTTAAATATTAAAAGTGAAACATTAAATGTTCTGGAAGAGAAAGTAAGTAAATACCATAAGGACATATGGATAGGTAGAGTTCATGAACAAAAATCAAATTGTGCTAGAAATCCTTCAAAGAATCCACAGTGGGAATCTCACCTGTGTGAAAAGTTTCAGCATGTCAAAATAAAGTACCAACAAAATAAAGATAAAACACTCAAAGTAGGAGAAAGTTAAGGTCAACTGTCTATCAAAGAGCTCCTATCTAGAACATATAAAGGATTAAAACACATCAAGGACCCAATTAAAATTCAAAGTCCTAATCAAAAAATGGGCCTCTGAGATGAGCATACACTTCACAAATGAATAGATACAAATGGCAAATAAATACATGAAAAATGTTGAGCATCAGTGGTTTTTCAAGAGATTCAAATTAAAACAATGCTGAGTTGCCATCTTACACAAAAAAGAATGACTGCCATGAAGAAGTCTACCAATAGCAAATTCTGGAGAGGCTAGGAGGAAAAGGAGACTTTCTCCACTGTCCGCAGGAGAATAGAATTGTACAACCATTATGGATATCAAAATGGAGGTTCCTCAAAAAGCTAGTGTTGAAGGTCTCATTCAAGCCAGCTATTTCCCTTCTAGGTGCTTGTCTGATAGAACTGAAATCAGACCACAGCAGTATATGTGCACCCATGTTTACAGCAGTGCAATTTTTAATAGTTAAGTCTTGGAGACAACTCAAATTCTCATCAACTGTGGGAACATACAAAAAGATATGACATTTTTGCACAAAGCAATATTATTCACCTATGAAAAGATAAATTCAAGACTTTTGTAGATAAATGGATGCAGCTAGAGACTATAATAGTACGTAAAATAAATTAGATCCATGTGTGCAAACATCAGACTCTCTGTAGTGTAAGAAGCTGTAAGAGTAATGAAAATTTTAAAAAAGTACAACAGATACTGTGAAAGGCAAAGAATTGTTAAATGGGAAGGAAAAACTGGCTGAGGAAAAGGACAAATGGAAGAAAGAAAAAAGAAATATTTAAGTAGAAAGGCAGAATATTTTGGAAAATTATATGGTCGATTTCTCCTAGATGTTTGAAGTAGCAATTACTACTTTTTTTTCAGATTGGTTTTTTTCTTCTTCTTTTGACTTTCTTATAACTTTCTTGTTACTGTTTATTTTTTAATTTTTATTCCTTTTAATAAAAAATAACAATGTGACAGTTTCAAAACACACTAGTAGTACATCCCCAATAATTGATACAATACATATTTTTGTCCTCATAGTTATTATTTAGAGCACAGAATACAGACATGATAATTTTTAATCATTATTGGTACAAAAATGTCTTCTTATTGAACTTAAACAACAAAGCAACTGCAAGCAGAAAATATAGAAAACATGAGAGGAGCAAAACCATGCACTTATAATCACAGGATGAATTAGGCAATGATCCTCAGAATCTCCAACAGGTTTTTCACACTGAGAATAGCAATGTGTAACACTAAAACTATGCATGGAACGCCTGTCATTCTGGTCTTTTAGAGGTGTGCTGCTTCTAATGCAATTTCAGTTATTGGTATACTCTCTTTCTCAAGTTAATGGTGGTTTTACAAGAAAACATAAAAGGGTAGTAAAAGAGAACAAGATATATGGAAAACTTTTTTTTCTTTAAATATATCTTACATGTTTATGTCTGATAATCTGAAAAGCTAATTTGAAGATACCAACATGTAATTCAGCAGCCATTGTTGAGCTTCTATTACTTTGGTGAAATCTTTATCATTTTTAATGCTGTTTTTTTTTTTTTTTACACCATTTTGGATTATTGACTTTTTAGATTTATCAGTTATTTAATTAGGTTTCTTGTAAAAAATTTAGAACACTAATTTATGAGGACAAATTCCATATGTCAGAGCAAAAACATATCGCAAGTAGCCCTGAGCTGAGGAACAGCTTTGATTTTCACTAAAGTTTGTGAGTCCACTGCTTTTTGATCCAATTTTTGCTTCTCTAAAATCTCTCTTTCTCAGTGTGAAAGACTTCACCCTCCTGGAGTCTGGGTTTCCGCAACTTCTTCTTGAAGTAGCACTGGCAGCAGCCTTCTTGGCTTTGAATTTCTTCTCATTAGTGTCTGGCTTCTCAGTTTTTTCACCCACCATCTTGCAAGTTGGGAAACAGAACTAAGTTTCTGACTTTTGGCCTATAAGCAATGATGGGAAGTCTATTTTGTATTTTTTAAAAATTAAAAAAAAATAGGATAGCAAAGTATAAGAAATTTCTGTCTTTTTAATTAAGGTAACAGTAAAAAAAACAAATAAATACAGCTTTCTTTCTTACTCCATTCAGAAATGTATCAAATAGAAGATTTTATGTGTGAAAGACAAAAAAAAAGCATACATTTCTTTGTGGCAAAATATTAGAAAGGTAAGTTTGTTTAATCACGTAAAGTTGATCTTTTAATTTCCCATTTTTGACATTCAAATTGCTCTTGCTATTGACATTTTCTGCCATCACTCTCAATTTCCGTAATTCTTAATCAGTGCTGACAACAATAATGACAGTGGGTATTCTGAGTGTTTATTTTATAGCACAATATGCTAAAAAAAATTTTGTGCAACAAAAATTCCTATTGAGCAGATACTGCACTAGTAACAGAACATTCTAATTAACTACATGAAGACAAAAAATGTATACTTGTTTACCCAATATTTAGAATGACTATCAGAGGAAATATTATTCAATTAACTGTTAATACCTCCATTTTCAAAGACCAGTGTACTGAATTTACATCAATAACTCCATAAAGTGATTTTGAGAAAATCATAGTAGTTTGCACCTGGCCAAAATGAATGAATAATTTAACTCATAGAATTAATGTTTGAATCAACATGTCTCAATAGGGGGTTAATATGTCTTCTAAGCTTTATAGTTTCTGCATTGATCAATTACACATAATTTGCTCATTTATACTATTTCAGCCACACAATTCTCAGATATTATCATACACCCCATGTAGAAATTTTGACTGAATTAATGATGCTGCAGAAAAAATTTAGCTGAGCTGTTAGCACTCGATGTTAAAGGAAGATCCTTCCCCAATGCTGAATTACATTCTATCCATGAAATGTGGATAATACAGTGAAATAGAAAATAATGCCAACACAATAAATTCCCAGCCAGAATGGATGTTGAAAACAGAGTATCACATATTACTTAGTTAAACAAAGAATTCAGACATATCCACCATCCCAGAGAAAGCATTATCCATAGTAATAGTACTTCTATCATTGAGTTTATTGCTAATAATTCTAGATATTTCACAATCTGAACTTTAACTTTTATCATTTTTATCAATTTTGTGCTTCAAGAATACTGAATAGAGATCTACCTTTGCTTACTGTTGTACTGGTTAATCTCTCTGGCAGTTCTGCAACATATAATCTAAGTGAATTTCTCTTCTAAAATATAATCTAGGGCCGGGCGTGGTGGCACACACCTATAATCCCAGCACTCGGGTGGCTGAGGCAAGAGGATCAGTGCGAATTCGAGACCAGCCTGGGCTACAAAGTCAGCTCAAGGCCAGCCTGAACTGCACAGGGAGACCCTGTCTCAAAAAGACAAAAAAAAAAAAAAATATATATATATATATATATATAATCTAAACCCTACAGGAATGTAGACTTTTGTTGTCACACTGCTATGGTGTTATAAAAGAAATATGCTTAGAAAAGCCTTAGTAAAATTCAACACTTCCTTTAGAAAAAAATGTTTTCATATCATTTTGATAAATTTCTGTTGTTTTCTGTACTCCAAAAACAATAAATGGAAGCATATCAATTAATTTTCTTATCAAAGATAATTTTCTAGAAAAAACATTTCAAAATGGCAATGGTCATATTCTCACTGACAATGCTATAAATCTTAAGGGGCAAAGGGGCTGGGGAGATAGCTCTGTGGCACAAATGCGTGCCTGGCAAGTGCAAGGTCATGAGTTCAAACCCCGGTCCCACAAAAAATAAATAAATAAATAAAAATTAAAAAAATAATAAATCTTAAGGGGCAGAGAAATAAAAATGTGCAAGCTAAGTCTGTACACTTTTCAAGTAGTTGTAGGAAGAACAGACTGGAGTACTTTTACTGTCACTGCAAAATAGTACATATTTCAGTATATGTAGGCCATACATCTTGCTATAATGGCTCAACTTTGTTTATGTGTTACAAGTGTAGCTCTGATGAACGGGCAAATCTTGTTTCAGTAAGACTTCATGAAAATAGACTGCAGGATGAGTTTGGTCTGTTGGCTGTGGTTTACCATCCTGAGTAGGATCATCTGGAGAGTTCAACATGTATAATCACTTGGTGCAAAGTGTTGGTTCACCTTTCATTTACTACTCTTGAATCAATCTTGACCATACATTAATTGATGCATTCAAAGTAAATCAACTATATTTCTCTTATCTGTTGAAAGTATACAAGTACCTATTGTTACTTTATTTCATGTTGCTCACTGGGACATTCTCATGAAAGAGAAAGAGAAGGTACAAAGAAAGCTGCAAATGTAAGCTCCCTTGAGGATACTGCACATGGTAGCCATGGTGCTCATAAGCATGTTGATGCTTTCTTGGTCTTTATTATTATAAACAAATTTATTTTTTAAATTTTTTTCTTTTTCTTTCTTGTCTTTTTGAGACAGGGTCTTGCTATGCAGTTGAGGCTGGCCTTGAGCTCACTTTTGTAGCCCAGGCTGGTCTCCAACTTGCACTAATCCTCCTGCCTCAGCCTCCGCAGTGCTAGGATTACAGGCGTGAGCCACTACGCCCAGCTATTATAAACAAATTGAAAAGGTTTCATGTATTGTGTGATTCTATTTCTTATGAATAAGCCTGTGAGACTGAGACATGATTTTATGAATTTTGAAGTATTTTATAAGGATGCTTTTATATAACTTCTAAAAGCTACAAATACCATATTTGAAGGAGAACCTAAAATTTTATCAACACAATTTTTTTCATCTACTTCTTACTTTTGTATGTTAAGTATTTATTTTCTCCACAAATTTAAAGCTCTTTTAAATTTAACATTTAATAACAATGTTAAGTGCTGAATGTGCTAATATGTAACTTTATTTTACACTAATTTGTTAAATATTATTACTTATTTTCTACATTAACATGCTTATTTAGGGACTTAAAATTAATGTCATTTTCTACTAATTGTATTCTCTAACAAAATACTGCTTTTTATCGTCTTTTTAATGTACTTAGTACAGGGTGTACAGGGTCTCACTACATGGATTAGACTTGAAGTGATCTTTCCTGTTTTTCACCCTCCTAAGTGCTAGAATTACAGGTGTATGCTATCACACCGGGTCTCAAGGGTCATCTCACCATGCCTTGGGGCTGGGGCTGACACAGTAGACCAGGCATCTTACCTTTTGCCTAAGCAGGTGCTTTAATCTGCTGAGGTATCTGGCCAGTCCTCTGACACAATTCTGTAATGCTTAGTTTTCAGTTTTTGGTTTACGGTTCAGTTATGGTGAACTAATACATGTAAATGCATTTAATTTAAATTCAAAAAAGTAGAAGAAATTTAAAACATCTTTTTACATCTCTAATTTTTTAAAAAAATGTAGAGTTCAAAAATTATATTTCTGTCAAGGTAGTATATTCAAGTTAAAATTATAATTTAACTTGTTGTCTATAAGGTCACATTGCCTAAACATAAAGCATTGTAATAATTTTTAACTCTTTTGAAAATATGGCTCTCCATTCAAATATCTAAATTTAAAAAATCATAATGCAAAAAAGATGTGTGGTCTTGTTCAGCTTGTACTTCTTTGAACATCAATGTTATCTTTTAAAAATATATTTGGTACAGGATTTATAAGGTCGCACTACACAGATTGAACTTAATATGATTTTCTTGTTCTCAGCCTTCCAAGCTCAGGGATTACAGGAGTGTACAACCACGCCCAGTCTCACTGGCCCTCCCAGTGCACCCTGCGGACAAGGCCAGCACAGCAAGCCTATACCTACCTAAGGAGGTGCTTTAGTCCTCAGAGCTATATGGCAAGTCAAATATTATCTCTATAACCTAATATTCATGTGATTTGCTAATTTTTTCTTATTGTTTCCAAGGTTAACATTGCTGGTGAGAACCGGGTGTGGTGGCTCACGCCTGTAATCCCAGCACTTGGGAGGCTGAGGCAGGAGGAT
>PVJA010034550.1:0-22464 GCA_004027025.1 Myocastor coypus | reverse complement strand
ATCCCCAGCCATTTTTATTTATTTTACAACAGGCCTCATTAAACTTCTAATTTGCCTAAGCTGAACCTGAATGTGTGATCCTCCATCCTCAACCTTCCGCAGAGCTGGGAGGACAGGTGTGCATCCCCAAGCCAGAGCTTAGAGACTGTCTGAGTAAGTCACTGTGCTATAAGAGCAAAGCTGTGCGGGGCGTGGAGCTGTGGACATGGAAGTGCTAGCGACTGATTGTGCAAGTGCTTCAGGTTCCATGCTGCACGTTTCTCAGACCTTGGAATTGGTGTGCGCAGCCTGTGTGCGCCTGGATGTCATCAGAGAGGCTTTGGAGACCCTGAGTGTGTGAGTGCTGTGTCAGTGACCCAGGTCAGTGCGGGCAAGGCCATGGGGCTGTGCAGGGGATGGTGAGGTCATCAAGCGAGAGACGTCCAGCGCTGGGGATGAGCTGGAAGAGGCCATGCTGAGAAAGCCCACAGCAGCAAGGCCAAGAGGCAGCCCTCGTGACGCCAAGGGGGCAGGTGCAGAGCTCTGCGACCTCGACCCACAGTGACCCCTCAGTCTGTCCCACGTCGGACTCAGCACCTGGAGCCGCCTTGAGCTCCACCTGACAGGACAGGCAGTGTAAAGTCACAGGGGCTGCCCCATGGCCTCTGGGAGGACCATCCTCCCTTTGTGGATGGATTTGTCTCCTATCTACCACTAAGTCTGGTTCAGGGGAATTTTGATGAAATGGTCTGCCAATGGTGTAGAGGCCAGCAAGTGTCCGCACTCTGCAGTGGCTCAGTAGGCTGGAGGGATTCTGTGTAGGGTGCTGCGTCCACCACACCCTCCCTCCCACCCTCCTGCGAGCGTGACATTCTGTGGCTTTCTCCTGTCTTCTCTTTCCATATCAATAGCAATAGGGACCTAATCAATACAGAAGGTACAGGCATTCTCATCATTGAAGAATTCAGGTCCACACTTATGTTTTGATTTGGCAAATAGCTCTGAGGAGTGATGTGTTGATTTGCCATTAGGAATGTTTGATCATTTGGTTATTTTCCACATACCAAGAAGGCATGGCTGGGTTAAGTAAAATCACTACTTTTAATTCATTTATATCCTATTGTAATCTTAAGTTGATGGATGGCATCGTATGTATTTATTATGTATGACATGGTGATATATATACAGATTGGCTAAGTAGCTTTTAGTGCATGCATTGACTAAAAAGTTATTTTTGTGATGAGAATGTTTAAAATTTATCTTCTTAACATTTTCAAGATTAGAATACGTTGTCACTAACTATAGTTGCTACATTGGGCAATAGATCCCTGAGTTAAGTTTCCCTGCCTAACTGGGGCTTTTGGACTCTCCTCCCCGATGTATAAAGCTTTTCTGAAGTGTGCTTTAACTTTGGCCATGTGAAGTTTGTGAGATAGCTTACATACAACGCAGAGCAGGTGGAGGGAAGGCATATTTTCAGACTATTCTTAGGAAACCTGGCAGTAAAAGCTCTCTGAGGGGAAGCTATTTGCACCCCTTCTGCTAGCATTTGGCATGGAGAGTAGGTGCTTGCAGAGAGGCTTTTGGCCAGTCACAAGTCAGTTGGCATTTTCTGTGCCAATGGCATCCATTTTTTCAGTCTCCTCATATTTTTCATTTTTCATGCTCACTTTCTTCTTGAGGACTTGGCACACAAGTGTCCAAATGCACACACATGTGCACAGTTACACATATCCATATGCACACACATGTCCACATGCACACACATGTCCACGTGCACACACATATACATCTTGATCATTGTTGCTTCTTTCCCCTATGCTAATCACTTTCATCTTTAGGAGCACACACACACACACACACACACACACCATTGCATTCATTTTCCTTGCCCTGTGCTGCTTCATAGATTGGGGCCTGGGATAAGCAGGCGATCTGGGATCCCATGGTGATCAGCTGTGTTAGGAAGAGAACTCCATATCCTGTCCTTGAAGAATGGGTGGAGAAAGATAGGACAGAGTGATGACTGAGAGAAGTATCCCAGGCACGATGTGGCAGGGCACCTGTGTGGCAGGTGAGGACACTTCTGAGGATCCCCTAGAGCAGACCACAAAGGGGAGCTTTAAATTATTAGACAAAGAGAGACCATGGATGAGAGGTGGAAATCCAAGCAAACGAGTGGCTGGCACAACCCTGGGCCTCTGCCGGCATAGCACTACGTGTGAGGGGACCGCAGGAGGGTCTGGCTCCCTCACAGTCCTCACACCTCCAGCAGGAGCAGCAGGAGCAGAGAAGGTGCTGAGGGTTGGGTTTCTAGGCAGGTGACTTCCTTTGCCAAACTTTTGTTCTGTGCTGGCCAGGGTGGGGACAGAGGTGCCACCCAGCATGGAGATGGACCTGAAAGGTGGCTCCTCCTGAGCTGTGCTTCATGCTCCTGCCTCACCACCTGCCAGTGCTGTGCCATCCATGGAGGTTGCAGTGGCCAGGACAGGAGAAGGGTATCTGCCAGGAGCATGTGGTCTTAGAATGTAAGAGTGGGATGCACCTAGCCATTATTCCAGGCAGGGGACCACAAAGGGGACATGAAGTGTCGGTGGGAGCTGCATGCAGGTCCCTGGATAGCTGGTCTAAGCTTGGTTAGCACAGGGGCTCTCATGAGCTGAGACCACCCTATGCACACACTGGCATCTTCCGTGCATGCCATGGCTCTGCCCCACTGCACGAAACCCAGCTGCAGCGTCTCTTCCTTGGACCGGCTTTCTGCGACCTTTCTACCTGGAATAAGCCACTTGGACCCACACGTGCTTGCACGACTTATTTCCACCTCCCCGGCAGCCTTTCCTGTGTGCTTTTCCTCCCGACTGGTCTAGACTGTTGCTCCCCTAAGCCCTGGCATGGAGAGGCGCTTAGTGTGCAGATGGTCTTGAAATGACAAATGAGTGAATAAAGGAACATCAAGCCCAGCTTCCAGAAGGTATTTCCTTGGAGCCACAGATCGATCCTAATAATGAGCATACACTTGGTCTTCCTTTGTGACATGTGAAATACATTAGCCTAAATGCTACTTCACAGGTTGAATTTTAAAGTTGAACACCTTCTGATATTTATGGTTCCAAGAAAATTGTGACACTTCTACTGTTCAAGGTAATGTTCTATGCAGATTGAAGGGACTTTCTGACTTTGCAATGTGTAATGCTAGAAAAAAATCTATCCACATAGATATGGCTTTAAATAGGAACTTGGAATTAGTGAGATTTTAAGGAAATACTTTTTATGGCAGAGGGACTTTATTTACTCTGAAGCTGTGTGAACCTTACCTTGGGGGCCACAAAACTTAAATCAGCAGCAAAAGTCCTGGAACTTTAGTTTGGAATAGGAAGTTAGGGGTGACTTTTATGAAGCTAGATCAGTGACAAAGTAGAGAGGAAACTTGGCTGGACTAATTGTTTTGGTTTTGCTTTTCTTTTTGGGAAGATCACTGTCACATTTTTAAGTTTGTACAATTGGGAAGGACCTTACAATCAAAGTAAAGAGCAATGCAACACCGCTGGGGCAGAAGAGCAAACTTCAGTGCCAATGTCACCCAAGGATAGCATGCACTGCTTCTCTGAGTGTCGCCACAACTGATCTGCTCCCATCAGAAGTACCGTGAGCAACCGCACCTTGAAGTTAGGTTCCAGCTGCTGCTCACGAGACTTTAAAAAGGCGCGTTTGGGTGTAGCAGTGACTGCAAGGTCCTTGTACGTTCAAAGAGCAATAATGGGCTTTTTGTATGCAATAAGCAAACATCTGTTTGTGCCTAATGATCCTTTGCACAATGCGTTGTGCGCTGCCAGCCCTTCGATGTGTAGCTTCTCCTCAAAGGCAAGGCAGCTGCACTGTATACGATATTACACAATGTTCACATCTTGGACGCTCAAGATGGGCCAAGACATACAGCAAATGTTTAAATGTGAACTATGTGTTCTAAGGCACTCCCCATCAGAGCACTTCTCATTTCAGACACGCTCACCTGTCCTTGCCATTTTCCAAAGCAGTTCCAGGAGACATTTTTTTTTGTCTCTTTATGAGGTGCAATACACAATATGGTAAATGCTGGCATTGAAAGCCATCGAAGGGGTGGAAGGACCGGAAAACAGGGCAGAGCATCTTTGTCTGTCTTGTTCACTGCCTCTGGCCCTGAGCACCCTTGAAAGTTGAGTGTTGAAGTCCATGCAGGACATCAAGGAAGCCACAGTAGCACCAAAGAAGATCCTCAGGAGCTGCTGCAGAAAGGGGCCAGGGTAGCAGGGCGAGTGCATTGGAGGTGGGGAGATGCTTGAAGGGGCTCCTGCTCTGCTACTCCAATGCACAGCTGGAAATACATGTGTTCAATGTGTTGGTTAATCTACTCCATTTCTTTAGTTTTTTATGTATTTTGTGTAGAGTCTCATTATGCAGCTTGGACTTGTAGTGCTCCTCCTTGTTTTCAGCCTCCCCAGTGCTGGGGTTACAGGTGTGAGCCAGCAAAGCATGAGGTGCTGGGGATCAAACCCTGGTCCCTGTGCTTGCCTAAGCAGGCACCTAGTCCACTGAGCTATCTTGCCAGTCCTTGATCTACTTCACCTAGAGCAAAGTTCTGTCTGTCACCCACCAGGAAAGGCCACATAAAGCATTTGAAAATTTCAACATTTTGGTTAAATAATGGAATGCCATGGTAACAGAGGTGTGAAAGCCTGGGTCAAGTTTTCCTACTGTCTTTGTAGAGAAACTGTCTATTGTGAAAGATCTGTAGCCCTCTTGTAGGTGTGTGTGGGTGTGGGCGTGGGAAGGGGGGTGGAGATGACCTGCATAACGATCCCCAAAGATGCCCTGGGACCTGTGTGCACGTATATGGGGAGAGCTTGTTGCAGAGGCTACGGCTGAAGAGCCTGAGTGTGTGGTCGTGTGGGAATACCTGGGCTGGCCTCCTTAGAAACTCTCCTGTCACCCTGGGAGGTGACCTGCAGATGTGAGGACAAGTGCAGAGAGGGCAACATCATAATGGCAGTGGTGCAGGAGTGAGGGGCTGTGCTTCCAGGTAGCAAGTCCTGCTCTCTAGGAGCAGGCAAAGCAGAGCAGAAGACGGACCCTGACTGGTGTGGCCCCACTGATGCCTGACTCGGGGGGTGGTGGGAGAAGCCCAGGGCTGACGGAAGCTGTGGTCCTCAGCGTCTACTATGCTACACTCTGTGCAGCTGTTTCCAGTGGCTCCACAAGTGTACCAGTAGGGCTGAGGCACACACTGGAGGCCTCGCCTCCCCTGCCTTATTCTGGTTAGGCACTGAATTCCTACAAATCTCCGCATGGCTACACTGGGCTGGAGCTGCCTTGCCAGCCCCGCCCCCTCCTTGGGGGTCTCAGGACAGCTCGTCCTAGAATGCCTTGCCATCTTTGCCCTTCCCTAGAAATTTCACTTGAGCAACTGACCACAGACTACAGCAGCCTCAGTTTCCCCAGCTCCTACACCAGACACGGGACCTGGCAGCACCTGGGGGCTGATGCCTTGGGTGCTTCTGCCTCAGTTGGGCCACCAGGCAAGCCCAGGAGGACTCTGGGTGAGAAGCAGGTGCTCGGCTGGTATCTGCTCACATCCTGAATGTGTGCAGCTGTTCCTGTGGGACCGTGCGGATGCTGGGTGTGGCTCTTGCCTTCCCTGCTGAGACAGGACAACATCAGAGACGGTGTGATCAGTGGCCAGGGCCGCATGCAGCTCCCTCTGAGCTATACTGAGCTTCACCTCCGTAGCTTCCCACATGGTGGCCTCAGACTCCCTACTGGTGGTGGCAGGGCTCTCTACTTTCTTTCTTAAGTTGCAAAGCATGAAAAAAGCTGTCCTTTTACAGCTGGATGAACGGAATTCAGGACTTTCCGATGCCATCACTATGCGAGGCCTTCTGAAATCTGCCTCTTGCCTCCAGTGAGCTTACTTTCCAGTTTTCACAGACAGCATGCACTTCAGGCAGCTGCCACAGGCCACCTGTGGGCCAGGTCCACAGCCACGCCCATGCTTTTGTGGGGTGACTGTCCCCACTCTTCCTCATCGCTAGCCTCTGCTGCTGCTCCTCAGCTCAACCCCTGTCTCCCTCCACTGCCCCAGCTTTGGGGTCTTGGCGTCCTTTCCTGTTGGAGACATTGGGGTCTCCCGGCCTTGCCGAGGGTTGCAGCTGCCCTACATAGGGCACACAGAGCACACAGGGTGACTTCTGCCCAAGCTGGTTTCCCATGATTCCTCACCATCGAGCTGAGATGTATGCCATCTGGGAAGAGGGGAGATGCTGCAGGTGGCTGGAGTGGCAGCAACATGACACTTCTTCCTCTGGGCTCTGCAGTCCTGGGCAGCGGGCAGCTTAACAAGTAGACTTTGACTGGGTGGTTTCTAGAGAGCAGCCTAAGGTGTCGCTGGTGGAGAAGCTCAACGAACATCAGAGAATGTGTCACCACGGGCTCTGAAGGGAGAGAGTGCTCTGCTTTTCCTTTCACACCCGGCCCAGGATATGGAGAGTTCTACGGTCGTTTCAGCTCTAGAGAGAGCAGTGTCAGGGCAGGTCTGAGCCACTATTGGTAAAACTGCACGGATACATACTCCAGTAGGGTTTTATGCTAAGTGGATGCGGTGCTGCACAAACGCTCAGGGCAGGGCAAGGCCGCAGGTGCATTACGTCCACCCTGCCGGTGCATCAGGGAGTGGACAGCAGGGTGTGCTGAGAGCACAGTGTGCAGGAGGCCGCGGTCCAGGCTCAGATACATGCACGCTACTGTCGGGCGCAGTGACACACGCTGGCCGCCAGGTGGCGTCAGGTGGAAGCCACTGAGCTTCCTGCCAGTAGTGGCCGCTGTCTGGATGACTTTCAGTGAAAGCAGAGCTGCTGAAGTAGCTGGACAGCAAATTTCATTAGTAATGGAAAATCCATCCTGAGACTCGGTGCAGACCCGCAGCGGTTCAATTCTCTTACCTGAGACGGTCACAGTAAAAGCATCCAAAGAAAAGTCTCCAGCCTCACCAGCCTCACCTGGCTCCTGGGAACCTGGGGGAGAGGGCAATTCGAACCGGCTTCGAGCTGGCGCTCATGAGGGTGCCGGTGGAGGGCCAGTCTCTTAACTGCCTAGGCAGGTGGAGACAGAGCCTAATTCCTGAGGTTCCTGTCAATGCAGGAAGTCAGACAGGTTCCTCAGGAGCGCAGTACTCAGAGTCCCCTGTGTTACCAGACCCGGAGTGCACTACTCAGAGTCCCCTGTGTTGCCAGACCCGTGGGTCATCTTGTCCCTGCAGGTGAGCACGTGTACTAATAAGCCCTAAGCAAGCACCCTCGTGCAACAGGCACCTCAGTGTATGCGATCTGCAGGCTTCAAAGCTCTACAGCCCTGGGGATCTGTGCCGCCCCCCTGTGCGCACCGCGGTCATTGCTGAGTCCGGCCTAGGGCGAGCGGTGCAGGACTGATGACCAGCGCTCAGGCCCGGGGCCCTCAAGCAGCCACCTCCCCGCCTTTCATCAGCGGCATGGTACACAGGGATGTTGGTGCACATAGGAGCAGGCCCTGATTACTGGCAGCTGGATGCCGCCCCTTTCCTCCCTCCTTCCCCTGCCTGCTTTTCTAAGTGTAATTTTACTTTTAGATTGCTTACAAAAGAGAAAGCACGATATTTAACCTTCCAGAGCAACCTATTTTATTGAACGTGAAGGCCCGCTGTCCTCCCAATTTTCTTGCAAATGACATGAATTTCTCCTTCTTGTCCCCTTCTCATCTTTGCAGTAGTGGAGGTGGAGGCCACAGCTGTTCCCGGCTACATCCCTAGACCATTTATTATTATTTTGTAATTTTTAGATAGGGTCTGGTTGAGTCATTAAGTTGCCCAGTAGAGGTTCAAACTTGAGATCCTTGTGCCTCACCCTCCCAGAGTGCCACCCTGGTGCCTGCCACCACATCGGTGGTGCTGAACAGTGTTCCATGGCATCCATATACAATTTCTTCATCCGTTCTTCTGCTGATGGACATCTAGCTGGATGGCCGTTAGTCACTCTGCTGGAACAGGGGAGCTGGAGCAGCCAGAGGGCGCTGTCTCAGGAATGTGCCGAAGAGCACAGCGGCTGCATCCCGTGGTGTTGTTAGGTTTCTGAGCAGTGGCCACCCCAACATTCACAGCAGTTGCATTCCTGCCAATAGTGGTGGTTCCTCTATCACCCACACTCACATGTACTGTTTCTGTATTTCTGATGACGGTCACTCCTCCAGCTGGTGTGACATAGAATCTCAGTGCGATTTTGATTTGCATTTCTCTGGTGGCTAACGACAGTGAGCAGTTTTTCATACTCTGATTGGCCATGAACATCTTTTCTTTTGTGATTTCTCTGGGTAATTCATGGGCTGTGTGTGTGTGTGTGTGTGTGTGTGTGTGTGTGTGTGTGTGTGTGTTGCAGTTTTTGAGTTTCTTCCATGTTTGGGACTTTAATCCTTTCTGAGAAGAGCAGCTCACAGGTTTCCTCCCCATTCTCTGGCTGCCTCGTTGCCTGTGGCTTCCACTCCTGTCCAGAAGCCTTCTGCTTTGGTGCAGTCCTGTTGACTTATTCTTTGTATTACTCCTGCATCATGAGGGGCCATTGCTGCCTGCTAATGGGTCCCTCAGAGGATCTGCCTGGGTATTTGCAAGACGCTTTATGGAAGTCCCTGGGGTTCTTTCACAAAGGTCCCCCAAGTCTCCTCAGAGCTGACACCCCTGGTGGAGACAGAGTGGTGGGACGCCCCAGCCCTTGGTAGGTGTGGCTTCCCCACCAGGAAGCTCCAGCCTCTTCCCCTGGCTTTGTCATCTGGCTGTCTGTATGACACAGCCTGTTTTCTGAATCTCAGCAACCACAGCCTGTACTGGGTGGTTTGGGGACTTGCGGTCGTTCTTGCTTTGTGTCATGCCTTGGCACAGTCCTTGACTCACACCCACTCCTCACCCACCACCTGTGCACTGCTAGCTGTCTGATGTCTGAGGCCAAGGCTTTCGTTTTCTGGTGGACAGCTCAGGGCCTGGGCACAGTTAAGCCCTATTACTCAGCTCAACACACTAGCAGGCTTCTGCACCACCTAGGCTCTGCCCTGGCCCTGAAGACCTCTCTCCAAGCAGAAGTAAGTGTCTGTGTGATTCAGTAGATGCTGAGAGGAGCATGGCCTGGGACACGTTTCCAAGAGCCTTAGTCAGTGATAGCTTAGGTGGCAGCTAAACAAGGTGGCACAGCAGGTGTCAGGAAGGAAGGCCAGAAGCGCTTTGCTTCTCTCTCTAAAATCCATCGCTGCATGTTCGTGAGGCAGCTGTGTGGCTGGCACCGTGCTGTGGGCCCGTGCTCACTGTCCATGCAGTCCTCACTACAGCCCAGGAGCAAGGCCGCCCCACACTTCCTTTATACGGAGATTAAAGTCTCCAGTGACCATCACAGAGCCAACACAGTGGTAGAGCTGAGCATTGGCTCCAAGCGGAGCATGCTTTTCCACATGTGGTCTTGTGCATGACTCAGTTGGCCTGCTCGGAACTAGGCAACAACAGAGATTCCAACATGGTGCTGGAGACAGTCTGGCAGGATGGAAAAACCCACTCTTCTTGGTGGGAGACTAAAGGCAGACAGGCCGGATCAGGGTCAGACAAATCTCCCGGGAAGGATTCAGCAAGCCCACTCTCTGACATGAAAAGGATGCTGCTTATCTTAGGGGCGTGACTTCTTCACTTTTCCTATTGCCTTTGCCCTAGTTCCCTCTGTAAGAGACTTGGGACAGACATCTGTATTCTCTCCGACACACATGTGACGTTCATCACCATGTATATCAGCAGACTCAATCCACAAAGGACGCAAATGGGATTTGTGGCCGAACCTTGGCCTGGTTACCCTTCCAGGCAGCCGGTAGAAACCTGTCTAGAAGCAAAGGTAAGTTTCCTTCTTGCTTGGGCTTGGAATTGCCGGGAGGAAGTTTGTGACATGGCTGAGTGCAACCTGCTCTTGGTGATGCTGCTAGAAAGGGACAGGGGATAAGGACCCAGGGAGTCACTCTGCACAAGACTGGGCAATCACTCTCGGCTCTCAACACCTGCCTGCGGCCAGCAGTACCTTGCAGCTGGAGGATGCTATGTCAGCCCTATGTGAGGCAGTCTTACCTGATCAGGCCCTGATGGCCTAGAGCTCTGTCTGACCAGATTTAGACACAGGGCAGGGACAGCATACACCAAAGGGGCACAGCGCCTCAGGCAAGAGGGCTGAGCTGATGTGGGCGGGGGGAGAACTTTTTGCTTCCTGCTTCAAAGCTAACTTACTTTTCTTGACCTGGCAGGCAGGGATCAACCTCGCCAGCAGGTGTGGAAAGGTGGGAGTGAGTCCCAAGATGCAGGCACGTGCTCTCCTGGGGCGTGGGTGGACAGGACCTGGATGTGGGCCTAGAAGGCTGCGTTCTTGTCCCAGTTGGGCTGCTCTCTGGTCACTCGATCCTAACCAAGTCTCCTTGCCACTCAGGATCTCAAGGCTTTCTGTGTTCAGCTACAGAACCACCCAGTGTCTTGTCCCCTCTGAGGTTCTCTGTTTTCTTCCCTTGTCAGGGACGAAGCTAATAATGAAGCCGCATGAACATGCAGTGAGCTACAGAGAGAGCCATGGCAGAAATGCAGGTGGCAGAGCAGAGCCAGCAGAGAGGTGAGCGGTGTGGATGAGCTTGGCCTCAGCTGGACTAGGAAGTCATTCATCAATGAGATTTGGAGAGAAAGATGCCAAATCCAGACAGGAGATGGCAGAGGTGGTCCCAGTCCCTTGTGCGCATGCGCCCCATCTCTCTGGGCAAGGACGGCTTCTCTTTTCCTGGAGTTCCCTTTTCTTTCCTCTTTGTCTCTCTGCATTCCTCAGAATACCCTGAAATTGATAAGAGAAGCATCAGTGGCTATCAAGTTATGCAGAGTTTTTTAAAAAGTGCTTTTGAGAAATGGCTATTCTTTCTACTCATTAATATAGTTGCGATAGATAATATAGTCATCACATCCACTTGCATGTAGATATTAGATTCTTACAAAGAAAGATAGCAAATCGCCCAAGTCCATATAATAATTACCCAGAGTTCTCTGCTCCTATTTATAAGAACCTGGTTAAATGTGCTCTTGACTCTGTCTGTACTTTTAATGATCATTTTATTTCCCTCATTAAGCTTTTGGGGTGCTCACTGGAAACTTCTGAATTGATAATGTTCTTCTCAGCTTTCTGTGGTTTTCATGGCAGCATGAAAAAGGCTCAAGGTGATAGCACTAGCTTCAGAATGAATGCCCAGGGTGCGTTCCCTCCCTGGAGGGACCCTGCCTGCAGAAATGCGCCTCTCCCCTCTGACCTCTGAGCAGAACCTCATCCTGTCTGTGTGTGGGTGAGCTCCGCTGCCTGCTGCATTGGGAGAAGATGCCCTGGCACCCGCACCCTGCATGGAGCCCTCACTCACAGCTCCCTGGAGAAAGGCCTTGCAAGGGACAGTTCAGTCCAGTGATGCCATAAAGGCTGGCCTGACTGGGCCTGACTGGCTATCCTGGCAAGAAGAGTAAGAGGCACCTATGTGGAATGCAGTAAGGTTGCCTAATGGTGCAGGGATAACATGGCCTTCTGCAACTTTTGTGCAGGGTGCAGGAGAGACCAATCCGGCTTATGCATTGTCTTTGCAGTTCTGGCCTCTGAGATTGCAAGACAGTGAGTGTGCAAGCTGCTGTGTGCACCGGCAATGCACACAGCACCGAGGGAATGAAGCCAATGTGCAGAAGCACGAACAGCTTGGGCACCTCCTGACCTGGTCATGGAATCTTGACGGATGCTGCCCATGGCCAAGGGTACTTCTGTGCACAGACCACAGACCTCCTGGCTTTGAGACAACCAGATGCTCAGATCTCTCTCCTTTCCTACTCCTTGCTAGTGGGAAACTCAGACACAGAAGCCACTGGGCCCTTCTGGGCGATGCTCCATACAGAGAGGGATCCCCTGTCCAACCCACGGCTCTGCAATCAGCCTTGCGCACCTGCCTGAGAGGCCCGCTGCCAGCCCAGTGGCCAGCTCTACAGCCTTGACGATAGGCTTTGCCCGGCTTCAGCATCTTCAGTAGCTGAACTTGCTGAGGCCTCTAAAGCTCTCGGTAAACCATGTTCAGTTTCTGAAAGGTCTAATCTTCTGCTTTGCAAGTGAGTGGCGTGGGCAGAGGTCTCCCATGGAGAATTCTGTCTCTTCTGCAGTCCCAACTTCAAGGTAGTTTTATCGCTTAGGTGGCAAGAGTGACCATCATGGTGCCTTTTGTCTTTCTTTGTAGAGTGAAGCCACAGGCCAAGAGACACGTTTAAGTGTCCTCTTCTGCCCTGAGCCTTCCGCTGAGCTGTTTCCCACACATTGCAGCTTGTTAAGATTATGAAAGGCTGCAAGGCAACTCTCAATGAGGGCTCAATACCTCTCGGTACTGGGATCTGAGATTCTTAAATGGAAGTGTCTCAGCAAGGAGCTGATTCGATCCCCACAGAAGTGAGTACCACGTGGGAAGATTTCCTCACATCTGCTTCCCAGGGTCAGAAGTAGGGAAGGAGGCAGAGGGTGCCCCAGGTGCTGCGCAAGGCGCCTCCGTTTGTCCTGGTTGTGGCCATGTCATGGCGCCGTGACGCTGCTTATCAGGAGACAGGCCCTGGTCCTTGGGCAGCAGAGCCCTTGGCCTGTGGCAGTGCCTCTGGAGGCCACATGGGGAAGTGAGCATTCTGCTTCCTGCAGCAAGCACTGGATCTGTCCTGTGGTGAGGTCTCTCTGTTACTAAATTCTGTGCCTGAATCCTGAATCCTGGAGACCAATCCTGTCATTGTCATCACATTTGCCTCAGGGTCAGGCCATGACATGCACATAGGGCTCCGGCCACGCTCATCTGTTGCACATGCATCCTACACCTCCTGCTGTCTACAGGCTTGGCTCCCATCCCTGCGCATCCACCTGCTGTTTGTTTTCCTCTCACACTGAGGAAAATGAAGGGATTAGGTTGAACTGCAAGACCAGTGGCTTGCTAATAGCAACTGTGGGTCCAGGACCAGGAGCCTGGGACCCAAAGCCCAATGCCCAGGGTCCTAGCCATGCCTGGCACCTCCTCACTCTTTACCTTGAAGCAGGGATTTTTTTTCCTTTGGTGGGGCCAGGAGGGGTTGGACCCAGGCCCTGGCGCTTGCCAGGCAGCGCACTTATTCTGATGAGCTATCTTCTCGGCCCCTAGGGATTCTAACTATATTCATTTTGCCTTCTTGCAGAGGTGCTGATTCAGAGTCTTTCTTTTCAGTTAACATTCTTGTGACATCTGCCTTTTGGTCTTCAATTCACTAGTGTCCGGTAGGACTGAGTGACAGCATTCTCACACCAATGGATGTGCACTTTGACAGCTCTGGCATAGGACTGGGCAGCGTGGAACATGCCCAAATGCAGCTGTCTCTGTATCCGTGCCTGCATCTGTGTACCCATCGCTACCTGTGCATCCGTTGGCATTTCCTCTTCCTCTGGAAGCCTTTGCTTTGAGATGTGTTGCTCTGCTGGAAGCTGAGAGGCTGGTGTGAAGCCGTGCAAAATGAGCAACGTTCTCACTTGGTTTCTGGCGTGTGGTAACAGATGCAGGCCAACTTCCCTATGGTGGGTGTGCCTGGGGGGCACCTGGAGCCCAGCGGAGTCCTGGCTCTGGTCCCAGGCTTCCCCTCTTCTGCGGAAAGCCAGAGACCACAGTCTCACTGTCCCATGTTGGACCTGCTCTCCATGTGAACCAGGCACATTGTGTCCTGACCTCAGGGCTGGACCTGAACATAGATGACACCGTAGTTTAGGGAGGTCGTGACAATTTTTGGACCCCAAAGCTCATAAATGGTAGAGGCCAAGTATACTTAAAATTCACATAAAGCCCAGGAGAAAATATGATGTACGCATAAGGACCCACTTGTGACCCGAGACTTGTAATGAACAGATGTAGGAGACATTCTGAATAAGTCCCACGTCACCCCTCTGTGGCTGTGCTAAAAGCCTTACAGCCAAGCAAAGTGCTGTCAGATGCTTCCACACATGCACGCAGATGCACGGGAATGCAACACGATGCACGCACAGTGCTGTGCAGTCTATAGCATCCAAAGAGCTCAAGCGCGGAGCTGTGCTTCTTTCTTACACATTACCACCTGAGGCAATTCAAAAAATGTTTTGAAAATGTTGAGTAAAAACTAAATCTAGGCTTGGGGTAAGCAAGGCTTGGAAAATAATGACATGAGGGCGATTTTAATTCACTGCCCATAGCTGTCTCTTCAGTTACTTTCACAGCCAGTTAGAAAGTGTGGAGAACAGATTCTAGGCGTGGGATGTTCTTCCTCATAGAGAGCACTCCGGGAAGGCAGTGCCGGCACCCTGGGAGACCCCCCTGGAGCACATGGGACTGTGTAGTCCTGGGGCAGCCAGCTCCCCTGCTGTGGATCTGACAAGTGTAGAAAGCATCAGAGTGATGTCATCGCAGCTTGTCTCGGTGCAGCACTTCCGGCTCTACCTCTCTGCATTGTCACACCATCGCAGCGCAGAGGAAGGGCAGCTTTGTGGGCCCACCACAAAGAATGGGACCCAAGGCAGGGTGGGGTTCACTATGAACCCCTGCTCTGGAGCTGGTGCCCTTGCTTCTCCACATTTGTCCCTGAAATCCTTGAGGGACTAAGCACAGTAAGGAGCGCCAGGCAGATGCTCTGACACTGAGCTTAGTAGAGCTGTGCCAGCCATGCTGATTCAAATAAGTGGGCCATTGAGCTGGAATTCTCCTCTTTGCCATTATAACACACACATTCAAACACACACACACACACACACACACACACACACACACACACACACACTCGTGCATGGACATTAACTTACATTTAAAATGAGCTCTCCATGCTAGCTCTTTAATCAAGCTCATCTGCATGAGCTAGTGATCTAAGACAGGAAGTGATTTTATTTTATTTATTTTTTTTTTTAATTTAAAATTTTTTTTTATTTATTATTTTTATTCTTGTTTCATAACCTTTGTTTGTTTTTTCACTCATTTTTATGGCCGGCTCAGCCCACCCCGAGGGCAGGGCTCGCGCAGCATGTGGTGCCGGGGATCGAACCGCAGTCCCTGAAGCCGCCCAAGCTTCCCCAAGCAGGCGCTTTAGACCACTGAGCCATCCTGCCGGGCCCCAGATTTTATTTTTTTAATATGTATATAACACCTAAAAATACAGCTGGGACTTGAGCTCAAATTTAAAGAAAATAGTTTAAGAGGAGTCAAGACTTGATAAAGACGAGAGATAAGCAACTCAGAAAAGACAAAGGGAGGAAAATGAGAGGCAAGGGCTGAAGAGGAAGGTTGCTATAGCAACCCCAGGACTCACCTTCTCCCCATGGTGACACACAAGGCCTTAATGGGGCCAGGTCCCGGCTGGAAGCGCAGAATTGGAGAAGCCGGGGATTCTGCATCAATTCTTCCCCAAAGCGTTGTCCCGGCTTGCAGATCTCTTCACGCTAAACTTCCTTGCTTTTAATCTCCCTTACTTTCTGGGACCATTTTCCATCTCCTTTCATCCCTGCCTACAGCCTGTCATCCCAACCCATCTTTTTAGGGGAGTTTTATTCATTGGCTCTTAAACTGAACTGAGTTTGTCGTCATGCCCTGACTCGGGAATCTCCGTGTGATAGATGCATGTTAGAATGATGACCGTAAAACCTCAACCCGAAGAGCTGTAGGTTTCCTCAGAGGCGCCTTGGGGATGAGCTCACAGGCTGGAAAGCCACAGTGCTGGGTCTGCACAGGAGCATCCTCGCGTGGCAGAGTGGTGGGTGTTAGAGGATTCTCCAGGGCTCTGGATGTCACCAGGAGATCAGATTGCACCTTGCTCTGCATCTGCATTGTCAATAGTTTCATTTATCATCAACACACACTTTGTTTTATAATCTGCAAAAACTGAACTGAGAGAAGGGAAACCTTACGTCACAGAACTTGCGGCAAAAACACCAGAAAGAGCATGAGTTCCATGCTTCTAGGCAGCTCCCTGGCCCATGGGTGTGTGGGATGTGGAGGAAGCTTTACAGGGCGGCCCACGAGCCTCGCCTTCTGCCCCTCGTTCCCAGGGCCACCAGCCCTGCTCTTCTAGTTTCCCTTTTAACTTTCTACTGTCTGGAATATGGTGATGCAATACATTCTGGAATGTGAAGCTTCCAAGGTAGGTTTTCCACAGCATACGCTTTTGTGCCTGTGAAAGACGTTGCATCGGAGGGTGCATGGGAAAGGAGGCCTGCTTTTTGTATTCTCCCTCATCTCTTTGCATAACCACTCTCCCTTTCTTTTTCCGGGTTAAGTCCCATGGGTTGTTCTCTGTTACTTTCTGGTTACCTTGTTCCTTGGTCATGATTTATATCTTGCTTTTTTGCCTAAGCTGCACCAACAGGCTTCCCCACTGGTGATGTGCAGTGCAGGTTTCCATTCAAGAAGACTTAAGGTATTTCATTCACCATGGCTTGAAAATAACCTCCCTGAGGGTTTAACATGAGCGCATCTAGTCCCCAAAAGAGGTGGCAGGGACAGCAATGAGAATTTTGGAAGTGGCTTAAAATGGAGTGCTGGAGCAGCAAATGTGACGAGGGTGACCTCCCAGTGACGCAGAATGGGGTGGGGGACACGGGCCTCCACCCAACATCCTCCTGCAGTTATTGCTAGATATTTCCTCGTATCTGGATTCCCTTCACTTACTAAAACGAAGACACCAGAAGGAATTAAGCAGGCCAGGCAGAGTTGATGCAAGATCATTGCCATTTGGGAAGAGGCGACCACAGGAGGGGAACGAGCTCAGCTCTGTTGCGACAAGAGAAGGGAGTCTGTCAGCAAGGGGATGAGCCAGAAGCAGGAAGGAGAGGGACCGCCGCGGAGTCTGGCCAGCACACCGCCCATCTGCTTGTTGCCTAAGGAGTACTCCAGTCAGACTCCCGCCTGCCCACCCACTCCCGCCCTCTCCACCTTTCTGGGCAGAACAGCAGGACCCGGAGAAACAAGGTTCTGGGCTGTAAAACTGCCTCCAGGCTACAACATGATTTGTATCTCAAAGCGGTAGAGACAAAGATTAAAGCTGCAGGTTTTCTAAAGGCAGCGCCTGGAGTAAAGGGAGTTCTGGAAGAAGACTGTCCCAGTTCCAGATGGATGAGGGGACGACAGCTGCGGTTTGGGTCAAGCTTACCTGTCCTGTGAAAGTACCATGCGTGGAAAAAGACAGTTTCTTGCAGAATTTATGTAGATTTCACATTGGTCCCTGGCACACAACACAAAGAAGAACTAATCCTTGCCTAAGCAAAATGGCTTTGGCTGCCAGCCAGAACAACAGGCACTAAAATAGAAATAAGCCAAACATGATAGCACACAGGGCAGTAAGGAAGAGTGCGTGGCGGGGGAGGAAACAGCGGCGTGGATCCCAACCTCGCTCCGGGTGTGCGGCTGTCTTCCATTCTCTGACACTGTGCGCTGTGCTTTGCCCGGCCCTGCGGCTCCTGCGCGCCTTTGCCTTTGTCTCCCTGACCTCGCTCTCATTCTGAGCGGCAGCAGGCACTGGAGGCTGCGGCGAGTCCAAGAGCCTGAGTTTAGCTGCTGGTGCTGTGGCTTCCCCTTAAATTAGCCAACTGCTGAGTCTCTAGCGTACACGGACACCACTTCCAACAGTGTCACCGGTGTGAGGGCTGCCTCGGATACTCTGTAAGTGACGGCCGTTGATTTTGGTGTCCTCCATGAACCTGCCTTGAAGAGGTCAGGGTTTTGCGTTGGTGACCCCGTTTCCTGAGAGCCTACAGTGTGGTATCCAGGGTGTGGGCATCTCAGGTTTCACACTGGAGATCAAAGGCGTGTGGCAAAATCTGTGTGCGCTGCACACAGTGTGCTTCGGCGTGCCACACTTTGCTAGGACTGGCAGCCGCGGGGCGGTTGCAGGGTGGTGACTAACGGGCCATGATTTAAGGGCTGCATGCGGGAGCGGCACACGAGTACGCAAGGTTGGGGTCCTGGGGGCCCCGTGGGTCCTGAGAAGGGCCTGAGTATCAGACATATCCTCTGGGGATGGGAGGCTGCAGGCCGTGTGACCAACACCCCGGATGCTTGGTAGAGGGGCACAGTGCTTGGGAATACGGACCCAGCATTACAAAAATATTCAATCTACTATTTATAACTCCTGAATGCACATACCAAAATAAATTTTATCAAATACTAAACACTTGTATTTCAGTTCAATCTTATGCAAACTCACTATAAAATTCTGACATACCCCAAATTTATTTTTACTTTAAAGATTAAAGAAAAACTTAACAAAAATAGCAAGAACAATACAGAGTTTCAAAACAAGATGATAGGAAACTCACGCTGGTTGTTAGACTGCATAACATTCATATTGTTGTCTTCAGATTACCAGGTGTAGGTGTGCATGACAATAAGCATTAACTGTTCAAATCAATGGAAATTAGTAGCACTAATGTGTGTGTGTGTGTGTGTGTGTGTGTGTGTGTGTGTGTGTATATATATATATATATGTATGTATGTATATACATATTTTTTCTTCTTTCTTTTCTCCTTTCACCCATGCTAGCTATTCTTTCCCTTTTGAGCATTTTTTCCCTTCCCTAATATTTATTGTACCTTTTCTTCCTTTTTTACCCTTAGCTTCTTGTGCTAGGGAGTCAGCACGGTGCTTACACATGCTAGTCTGACTTACCACACTTAGGAGTATGTTCCCTAAATGCATCCATTTACTGAGAAAAGCCTCGGGTTTATCTTTCTTTATAACTGAGTAATACTCCATTGTATAAAAGTAACACATTTTTAAAATCTTCTCCTCAGTTGATGGACACCTGGGTGGTCTCCAACATTTAGAAATGACCGATTACACCGCTAGAAACCAGGGTGCACATATATCAGTATGCCGTGATGTTTTCAGCTCTTCAGGGAAGATACCCTAAGGAAGAACAGCTGTGTCAGACGGGGCCTCTAAACCCAAAAGCTGGGGATTTTGGGGTGACTTCTTCCCGGATATCTCCTGAAATCACGAGGCGAGGTTGATTCATGGTAACCTTATCAATTCCATACATATTCAAATAAATATGGTCGGGTTGTATGAACTCACATATCCAGAGTTAAATTTCATTTTATGTTATAACTTAATAAGTTAACTTTTAAAAATGCATTTAGGACAGGGTCTATAGGATCTACAGCGTCTCACTACAGCGATCTGATCCTCCTGTTTTCAGCCTCCCAAGCACGGGGATTACAAGCACGCGCCACCACCTGTAGTCTCAGTTGCTGTTTCAGTGCACCTCTGGGGCGAGGCAGGCACAGTATGCTGGGGACTGAACCCCAGCTCTGTGTCTGCCTAAGCAGGCATTTTAGTCTGCTGAGCTATCTGGCTAGCCCCAAGAAGTTAATTTTTAAGGTGCTGAGTGCATTTTCATGTAAGAACACTGGTCTCCAAAGTATTTAGGTCTCCAGGTGTGCTAAGAAAATTTCCAGGTCCACTAACAAAACATGCAAAAGACACCTCTGTGTCAGCTTTATTACTTGTAGTTTTCTGAGCCCCTAAGGTTTGGGAGGAATATCTCCAGCACTAGAGACGACCTGAGACCTGTCTTGGTAGACCCGTGCTGGGAAGAGCACCCAGAGCCCACCCCAGAGAAGTGCTGCGGAAGCCCAGAAGAGGGAGGCGCCTCCTGCCGCCCAGCAGACGCGCTGGGTCTCAGATGCCGCACCCTTCTAGCTCTGGAGCAGGCCTTCTGCACAATGAGGCTGGGCTCCCTCCATTCAGCTGGACAGAAACTGGACCTTGCTGGCTCCAGTGCTAGAGTGTGGGCAAGAACCTGGGCTTTGCTGCAGGTTTTCTTTTTTTTAATTTTATTAATTTCAATAACAAAAAATAGCAATGAAACTGTTTCAAAACACGTCGGTAGGATAGCCACAGTAATCAATGCAATGCATATTGTTGTCTTTATAGTAGTTGTTCAGAGTACAAGATGCAGACATAAATTTTCTCAACACTATTGGTATAAATATTTCTTCTCATTGAACTAAGAGAAAGGAGTTGTATGTATAGTCCAATGGCCCATAAGAGTGGGTTACCAGCAGAACTGGCAGTGTTGGAAGCTATTGACTTGAGCCTTTTACAGTTCAGCATATTAGTATGGCTTTCCTTTTTGTACCTCTTGGTTAAACTTTTCTGCTGGGTGGGAGACAGCAAACAGAAAAGTTAGGAAACACAGCAGGGGAAAAACTATGCATTTATATATATATATATATATATATATACAGGATGAATCAGACAATGGTCCTAAGTATCTCCAACAGGTTTATGACACGGAGGACAGCAATGTGTAATACTAAAGTCATGCTTAGAATGCCTGTCATTCTGGTCTTTTAGATTTGTGCTGCTTCTAACGTCATATCAATTATTGCTGGTTTTATTCTCTCTCTCCTTTCCTTCTGTCTCTCTGTCTGTCTCTCTGTTTCTCTGTCTCTCTCTCTCTCTCTCTCTCTCTCTCAAAAAGATTTCTTGCAGTTGGACCAGGTGCTCTTCGAGTGGAGTTTGGACTCAGCTGAGTGTAGGCCTCACTCTGGCCAGGGTGGGAAGGCAGCATCCTAGATGCACAGGGTCCATGGGGACCAAGCCAGAGGTGGGGAGAGGGTTCATTTTCTTCTCATGAACAGTGCTGATTCAACACACCAGTTTTATCTAATTTGAATCAGGGAGTGGCTTGTGTTTCCACGAGTGCTCATGTTTTCTTCTTCGTTTCACTGTACACTCCAGCAGGACCCACGTGTCCCCTGTGTTCTGAAAGCCAAGTGCAATGAGACATACAGAAAAGAAAATGACTGCAATTTTATGAGTGAGGACTTTTGTTTGTGGAGACACCAAGTTTTTAACCAAACAGTAAATGTCATATTGAATATTTACATAACCCTGTTCTCTCAGACTGGAATATATTGCCATTCTACACATTCAAAATATTGGTTCACACATAAACATTATCCTTTTGTGGTAAAAATTTATCTTTTAAGTGTGCCTGGAAAGTTACAAATTGGTGTCTTTAGGCTGATGTAATACACAGAAGTGTGATTTTTTTCTATCTCACTTTTCTTTTTAATTGTTCTTGAATCTCTTGGTGTGGAGCATATTCCCGGGCTGCTGCAGCCTCCATGGATGCCGGTGCTGCTCTGGCCACTGACTTCTATGTTTATCACTCAGCTTTCTGTCACTATACCACATAGCTGAGGTGACCAATGCAGAAGAAAGAGCCATCTGCTCCGGCTCACAGAGCAGAGGCTCCCACTCAGGAGTGTTTGGTCCTACTGATTCCAGGGAGGCTGCAGTGCGTGGTGGAAATCCATCTCCAGGCCAAGACCCTGAGGAGGGAGAGACCAGATACCCACATCCCTGTGGAGGACACAAAGACATTTCCACCAGCCCCTCAGCACTCTTCCTGCTCCAGGACAAAAGCCCACTGGGGAAGTGCCTTGGTGACATGGCTTTGGGGGCCATTCCTGACCCAAACGGTAGCTGCACACTCTGCTTCAGGTTCCTGCCTCAAAGGCATGTGGGATTCTGACATCTGCCGCAGTCGCAAAGCTCAGTCTAGGTTTTGCATGAGGTTTTGAAAGGCACTTAAAGGTTGTTTGATAGTTCAGTGCCTAAGGAACAGCTGCATGCACATCTGGAGTGAGCCTTATCGATGTTTCTCCCTCAAAACCAAAATGAAGTGTAGGCCGGGCGTGGTGGCTCACGCCTGTAATCCCAGCACTCGGGAGGCTGAGGCAGGAGGATTGGTGCAAGTTCGAGACCAGCCTGGGCTACAAAAGTGAGCTCAAAGCCAGCCTCAACTGCATAGCGAGACCCTGTCTCAAAACGACAAAAAAAAAAAAAATGAAGTGTATTAAACATCTTCCACTGGCAGAATCCACACAAAAGCAGGGAGACTACTTCAACATGTCACATGGACTGCGAGGAGCGTCACTTGGAGGCTTCTGGGCTGTTTCACTCTTTAGATAATTTTCTTGTTCTTTAAAGAACACAGTTAATGAAGCAGCTCAGCAACAGGGACTGTGTAAAGCTTGTTTCCCTCCCAGAATTTTCTGTTTTGTTTTTATCTTCCATTTGACCTCATCTGCTCTTGAGTGATGAATTGCTGAGCTCAATTTTTTTTCAATTCTTTTATTGTTTAAATTTAACAATGGTTATATTACATATTTTCATCATCGGATCAGTGTAGATTAATACATATAGGTATATAAGATTAATCAAACAACTAAACATTAACCTTTCTAAATCCACATTACTTTTTTTTTTCTTTTCCCCCTTTTTTTCTTTGAAAGTTGACATATTGCATATTGTCCTCACAATCATTCTATAGAGTGCAGTGTGTGGGCATGACCCACCTCCCTATTAATGTTGCATAGAAAAAAGAA
>PVJA010034549.1:0-22463 GCA_004027025.1 Myocastor coypus | reverse complement strand
CTCCTCTCCTTTCTTTTCCTCTTTCTTTCTTTCTTTCTTTCTTTCTTTCTTTCTTTCTTTCTTTCTTTCTTTCTTTCTTTCTTTCTTTCTTTCTTTCTTTCTTTCTTATTTTGTTCTGGGAATCAGACTCAGGACCTTGCGCTTGCCAGGCAGGCGCTGTGCCTCTGGGCTATATCCCCAGCTCCTCTTGTTTCTGGGAATCATTCTCTGTCAAGGTCTCATATCTCTCCACTGGAGTTGTTGAGGTATCAACTCCTGCAGTGTCATCTGAAGCCTTCCTTATTTGGCCTCTGTCCTAGTAGCTCTGCCCTGAGAAGCAGCTTCATTTCCTTCCTGAAGCTTTTTCTTTCCTTTTCTGCTTGTTCGTTTGGTGAATTAGAACAGCCGCCTTGTCTGGGGGTGGTCTCAGGCCAGGGCGGGGGTGGCTGGGGCGGTGCTGCTCTCAGAGCTCTCTGTTCCCCTCAGTGCCTTCTCCAGTTTAATTTTCTCAGGTGTCTTAATGAGCATCTGTTGCATAGGGGTGTCCTCCCTGCAGGCTTCTCTGATTGTCCTTGGTGACAGTGATACGAGGCAAAATTACTGTTTTTAAAATTTTTTTTTTTTTCTGTCAATAAGAAATTTACTTGTTTAAAAAAAATCCAAATGCTGGCATTTCCCAGAAAAATTTAACAGATTTTTTATTTATAATTGTTATAAAGTTGAAGTGCTGAAACTTGTTCATTGAAACATTTTTGACTTGCATTAATGCTTTACATCCCGCATGAAGATAAAAATTCACACAAATGAAAATGGAAAAACTGCCAATACCTGATTTCTGTCCCCTATTTTCCACTCACAATCATGTACTTAGGTACCTTTTGACCCCATGGGAAAAAAAACAAATACCGAAAAACCTAACATTCAAACTACCAGTAACAGGAAGAGGAAAAAAAAAATTTGAGAATGAAATGTTTCCCACCATAGTGGACTCTTAAGCACGTTCTCCACGTATGCGGCGTGCTAGCTGGATATCTTTTGGCATAATTGTTACACGCGTGGATGGCACACAAATTGGTATCTTCAAACAGGCCAACCAGATAGGCCTCGCTTGCCTCTTGCAAAGCACTGATAGCTGCGCTCTGGAAGCGCAGATCTGTTTTGAAGTCCTGAGCAATTTCTCGAACCAGACGCTGGAAAGGAAGTTTGCGAATCAGAAGTTCAGTGGACTTCTGATAACGTCTAATTTCACAGAGTGCAACAGTTTCAGGCCTGTGATGAGGTTTCTTCACCCCTCCAGTAGAGGGCACACTCTTACGAGTAGCTTTTGTAGCCAGTTGTTTCCTGGGTGCTTTACCACCGGTGGATTTACGGGCAGTCTGCTTAGTACGAGCCATGGTACAGGGACCTCCTTACCCACTTCTCCTTTGGCTGGAGCTCAGCGAGCGAGAGGCGGCGCTGGCGTTAGAGAGCGACGGCAGCTCGGCGGCGGCTGCGAACACCTGTTTTTTAAAAATTTAACTGTCAATCTTTAGCTTAATGCAAGTGGCATTCTTTTTGCTTTTTTTTTTTTTTTTTTTTTTTTTTTTTTTTTTTTTTTTTTTTTTTTTTTTTTTTTTTTTTTTTGTCTTTCTATCTCCTGCTACTGATGTATTTTATTTTGTTTTCAGCCAGTACCAGGACCAGAGAAGGTTTTGACTTGGACGGTGAAGGAGCTTTTTGCTCCTGATGTTGGACCATCAACTTTTGAACATCCTTCTGTCTGTCTTGACTTTAGTTTGCAATTCTGCATACTTTTGACTGGTTCTTTCAAGAAGAATTTCTTCTAATGTCTTTCCATGAATCATACCAATTTAATTAACTTTGTCTCAGTATTTGTTGATATTTTGTCCTACAATTTGTGACAAGTGCCAAAATTGATATCTGACTTACTTTTCTTTATCTTGGTAGTGGTTACATGGCAAAAACATATAAAAAGGTTTCTTTTAGGTTTTCTACAAAAATATGTAAAAAGATTTTTACCTCAGCTTGGCTTACTTACTTTTTACCTCAGCTTTGGCTTACATTGCTATACATATCTAAATGCAATACAAATTTCTAAAACTACATATGGCTTCTTTTCATTGTCATTTCTCTAAAAGAATTTTTAAAATTATATGAGAACTTTAACCACTCAGGGATGTTTGTGTAAACCAAGCATGGAAGTGCATGCCTGTAATCCTCCACTCTGGGAGGCTGAGTTAGGAGTATCACAAGTTCAAGCCCAGGCTGAGCAATTTGGTGATGTGAGACTGACTCAAAATTTAAAAAAAAGAAAAAAAAAAAAAAAAAAAAAAGAATGCAGATACAGCATAGTGCACAGGCTCTGAGTTCAGTCCCTAATATTTGTTAAATAAGCAGAAAGAAAAAAAGAATTGTCTGTCTATATTAGCCTTGCTACCAGTAGAAAACAAAATAGGGAAATTGTGCTTATTAAAATGTAGTGCTGGGACTGGGGAAATAGTTTCGTGGCACAAGTGCCTGCCTGGCAAGTGCAAGCTTGTGAATTTGAACCCTGGCCCTGGGTTTTTTTTTTTTTTTTTTAATGATCGGGATTTTATTTTGTTAGTAGTACCGCTATTATCAGAGTGAATAATTTGAGTGCCAGTGGCAAATGCCTGTAACCCTGGATTTAAGAGGCTGAGGCAGGAGGGTCACTACAGTCTCAAGGCCATCCTAAACTGCATAGTGAGACCCTGTCTCAGACTAACAAACAAATAACATCTTCACCCCCCAAACACAAAAAACAAAGTTAAAAAGTATGAAGAACTAAATCACACGATTAAAAAAAAAGAATGACCTTTTTCATATTAGGGATTTAACCCAGGGCCTTTGCTCTGAGTTATACCCCTGATCCATCTCTTATGTTTGAGCTAAATCATTAAGTTGCCCAGACTGGGCAGGAATTCATGATCCCACTGTCTCAGCCTCCCAGGCACGCTGGGGGTTACAGCTGTGTGTCACCATGCCCTGTTTAAAGTAAGTAATATTTATAAGTAAACAGAAAAGTATAGCAATAGGTCTGGCATTTAAATATTTCATAGGTGCAAGAGTTGCTACATATCGGTTAAGGGTTACCTTGGCAGTTTGGAATTCCTTAGCATGTGATTTTGGTGAAATAAGGGCAAGGAAAATAGAGTTTGGGGATATGATTTAATTTTTGAAACATGTGCCTTTAATTTATTCACTTGTGACAAAGCAATGCCATGTGAGCAAACATAATTAAATTTAATCCTGCTGTATATTATGCCACACATATTAAATTTTTTTAAAGAGAGTACAAAATAGTATTAAAGCAGAAAAATTACAAATGGTATAGAATTTCACTTAACAAAGTCATAAGAATTTCATAAGTTTTTTTTTTTTTTTTTTCTTTACTTAGGACAGGGTCTACGGGATCTTATTACATAGATCAGACTCCTGTTTTCAGCTTCCCTACGTGCTGGGATTACAGGCGTGTGCCACCACACCCAGTGTGCATTGCTGTCTCATCACACTCTGTGGGTGGGGCTGGCATGCCAAGGATCAAACCCCAGCCACTGCACTCTGCCTAAGCAGGCTCTTTAGTCTGCTGAGCTATCAGGCCAGCCCTCACAGTATTCAGTATTTGTTGTAATGCACAGTATTGTCTTCCAACATATATATATATATATATATATATATATATATATATATGTATATAGATAGATAGATACATAGATAGATAGATATAGAATTAGATATAGATATAGATAGTAGAATTTTAGTAGAATTATATATAGATAGTAGAATTTTAAAGATATGTGTAGATTTTTGTCTTCATGAAGGAATATTTATTAAGGAAAGGGATGGAATAATTTTACAGTACATGATCTTTACATATGAGTCAAAAGTCTTTTTTTTAAAAAAAAATCTTTTGGGGCCAGGGAGATAGCTCAGGGGCACAAGTGCCTGCCTGGCAACTGCAAGATCCTGAGTTCGATCCCTGATTCAAAAAAAAATCTTTTTTTTATTTATTTATTTGATACAAGGTCTCACTAACCAGCTCAGACTCAGTGATTCTCCTGTTTCAGCCTCTCCAGCACTGGGATTATAGGCATGTACCACCAAGCCTGGACTTGGAGACTGACACAACATGCCTGGGATTCAGGGGCTGGCTCAGTATGCAGTACTGGGGATCAAACCTTACACTGCTTCCCAGCCCAAAGTCTTTAGACTATGACATCTAGATCTCCTTTGGTCTATTTCTTCAGTCTCTGTAAATGTTAAAGATGGATCTAAGAAAATTGACTGGTAAATGTATCTTCAAGTTAGACTTATAAAAGTTAGACTTATATATCATGATATGGTGTATCTAAAAAAAAGAATCGCTGAGAAAAGTAAAGAAGAAACTGAGTACCATTTATTTTTCAATGACATATGCTTTATTTGACACTTAATAGCCATGTAGCATTTATCATTTTCTAAGCACTAATAATATTAACTCACTTAAATAAATATTAGCTCTTAATGACTAATCCTGTGAAATTAGTACCTTTTTTGATTGAGAAAATTGAAACACATAAACTAAGTAACTTACTCATGGCCACAAAACTTGTAAGTGGCAGAGTTGAACTCAGAGATATTGGGATGAGCCTTAATTTGCATTCAGTATTATTTATTTAAATCAATGTGAAAGAATATATATATATATATACATATGAATATATAATATTTATTTATTTACTTTGCAGTACCAAGGATTGAACTCATGACACTGTGCTTGTCAGGCAGTACTTATTCTATTGAGCTATCTCCCTAGTCCAGAAAGAATGTATTGACTTTGAGCTGGGGAGATAGCTCTGCAGTTTGTAAGAATATGTGGAAGGAAGCTCCATGTAGTACACTGGAGTCGGTGCCTGTCGGGAGGAGGGACTGGGATTGAGGGTGAAGGAATAAATGGCATAAACCATAAAAGAGACTCTCTCTGCCCTTACCAAGTTACTTGATCTGTGTTTGAATTTTCTCATGAATATAATGAGAATACTAACAAGAGTATTTGCACCTTAAGATTACCGTGAAACTTGTTAGTACATGTGAATTTTCTTTTTTTTGGCAGGGGTACTGGGGATTGAACTCAGGATCCTGCGCTTACCAGGCAAGCACTTACTCAGCTATGCTATCTCTCCAGCCCCAGTACATGTAAATATTTATAATGATACTTGGTTTATAATGATACTTAGTGATACAGAAATAATTAAGTTTTGGGGTGATTTCCTTTCTTTTTTCTTTTTCTTTTTGGTCTTTTTGAGACAGGGTCTCGCCTCCAGCGTAAGCTGACCTTGAGTTCACTCTTGTAGCCCAGGCTAGTCTCGAACTTATACCGATCCTCCTGCCTCAGCCTCCCAAGTGCTGGGATTACAGGTGTGTGCCACCATGCCTGGCTACTTCTGTCTTCTTAAATGCCTATTCCTTCCCACTTCTGGGATGAATGTTATACTCCCTCGCACTCTAAGGCATCTCATTAAACCCTGCTTCAAATTCTGTAGTAAAGAGGTAAGGTCAAGGAAGAGATAAATTTTCAAAGTGAATAGTATTTTGCCAATAGTGTGAATTTGAAGATGTATGTGGTTCTTTTTTGTACCAGGAATTAACTCATGACCTCATCCTTACCAGGCAGATGCTGTGCTGCTGACTCAAATCCAAGGCCCCGGATGTAAATGGTTGGCTGTGACCTCCTGGAGATCCTGGGAATGACATTTTGCCTCTTTGAACCTCAGGTGTCTCAGATGTTGAATGAGAAAAATAGTTGCATGATATGGCTATAAAAGTAAATGGAGGGGCTGGGGAGATAGCTCCGAGGCACAAGTGCCTGCTGGGCAAGTGCAAGGTCGTGAGTTCGAACCCTGGTCCCACAAAAAAAAAAAAAAAGTAAATGGAGGGCGGGCCAGATAGCTCAGCAGATTAAAGCACCTGCTTAGGCAGTTGTAGGGACTGGGGGTTTGAGCCCTGGTGTGCTGTGCTGCCCCCCGCCACCACACTGAGACAGCAATTGAGACTGGGTGTGGTGGCACAGGCCTGTAATCCCAGGACTTGGAAGGCTGAAAACAGAAGAATTACTATGAGTCTGATCTGTGAAACCCTGTAGATCCTGAATTAAGTACATAAAAAAAGTAAATGGAAACGAAATGTGTAGAATTATTATCATGATAAAAAATATTTATAAATAATTAAGAGGATCTTCCAATTCCTTAAGTGACCTAATCAGCATTGAAAAATCACGAGTATCCAGAACAACAGGCTACATCTACTGAGGCAAAGCTAGTGAACATAAATGGAAGATATTAATTTTTAAAGCTAACTCTATTATCTGTGACCTAGCAGCACTTATTTAAATGTTTAAAACCTCATAGGGTGGAATGTTCAAATGAGACTATTGTTCATACTTCGTGTGAACATCCCCAAAATGATGATCATCCCCAAACAGATGGGTAGGATCACCAAATTTGGAGTTGGACAGGTGGTGGCTGAGACCTAATATACTAGTCCTCGGCTGATCTCAACCCTCTTGATAGGGAAGGCTGATGTCGGGAGCAGCTGAAGCTGGAAACTGGTCATATGTGTGGAGGCAAGACAAGGCCTCAGTGCCTAAAGCAGTCAAGCTACCTCAGTCTTGAGAAAAAACATCCTACCTAGACAAGATACTAACCTTGAAGGAGTATAAATAAATGATCCTATTGTTGTTGTCTAGTCTTCTTGCCCATCAGGTAAGAGGTCTCCACCTGACCTCAGCTTTTATCTTTTGTCTTTATTTATTTTTTTTTAAATTTTATTTTATTTTTCTTGTTTCACAACCTTTGTCTGTTTATTCACTCATTTTTATGGCCAGCTCAGCCCACCCCAAGGGCAGGGCAGGCGCAGCATGTGGTGCCAGGGATCGAACTGCGGTCCCTGAAGCAGCCCAAGCTTTCCCAAGCAGGCGCTTTAGACCACTGAGCCATCCCGCTGGGCCCTTTTGTCTTTATTTTTGAACCCCCTCACCATTTTCTCTCAGGGACTACCGAGAGGCCAACAAGTCCCTACATTTTGGCACCTGAACAAGGTCACCCTTCCCAATAAGGAGAATTGTTAGGTGGGAGGACACTTCCTAGAATTTTTGTGCACTACACGGTGGGGAAGAGGATTGGTCAGTGAATAGCACAGTGTTATATTAACAAATAGCAGGTGTAAAGAATGAAGCACAGAGGTCTACTAACTTTAAAAATTATATAAAAAGAGAGAGGAGAGGGAGAGAGGGAGAGACAGAGAGACGGAGAGACAGAGAGGCTTAAGAGAAACCAAAGAAGACATAGGCTTAAGAGAAGCCAAAAGGAAAAGGGATATTAAATTACTAGTAGTTAAATATGGGACAAGCACTTTTTTGCAACAGGTTTGCTGTGAGAGCACAGGTGTAGTCAAAACCACCACTAAATCAAAGCCAACATGGGAAAGCAAAGGACTCACACTAATATCATCCTCATCAGATATGTGGACTCTGGCAAGTCTACCACCACTGGCCATCTGATCTACAAATGTAGTGGCATCGACAAATGAACCATTGAAAAATCTGAGAAGGAGGCTGCTGAGGCGGGGAAGGGTTCCTTCAAGTATGCCTGGATCTTGGACAAACTGAAAGCCGAGCATGAGCATGGTATCACTATTGACATCTCCCTTTGCAAATTTGAGACCAGAAAGTATTATGTGACCATCATTGATGCCCCTGGACACAGAGACTTCATCAAAAACATGATTACAGAGCTGGGGAGATAGCTCCGAGGCACAAGTGCCTGCTGGGCAAGTGCAAGGTCGTGAGTTTGAACCCCAGTCCCACACACACACACAAAAAAAAAAAACCAAAAAAAAAAAAAAAAAAAACATGATTACAGGCACATCTCAGGCTGACTGTGCTGTCCTGATCGTTGTTGCTGGTGTTGGTGAATTTGAAGCTGGTATCTCTAAGAATGGGCAGACCCGTGAGCATGCCCTTCTGGCTTACACACTGACAAGCCTTTGTGGCTGCCCCTTCAGGATATCTACAAAATTGGTGGTATTGGCACTGTCCCTGTGGGCTGAGTGGAGATGGTGTTCTCAAACCCAGCATAGTGGTCACCTTTGCTCCAGTCAACATCACAACTGAAGTCAAGTCTGTTGAAATGTACCATGAAGCTTTGAGTAAAGTTCTTCCTGGGGACAATGTGGGCTTCATTGTAAAGAACGTGTCTGTCAAAGATGTCCACCGTGGCAATGTTAACAGTGACAGCAAAAATAACACACCAATGGCAGCAACTGGTTTCACTGCTCAGGTGATTATCCTGAACCATTCTGGCCAGATCAGTGCTGGCTATGCTCCTGTACTGGATTGTCACACAGCTCACATTGCTTGCAAATTTGCTGAGCTGAAAGAAAAGATTGATCGCTGGTCTGGTAAGAAGCTGGAAGACAGGTCCAAATTTTGAAATCTGGTGATGCTGCCATGGTTGACGTGGTTCCAGGCAAGAGCTTGTGTCAAGAGCTTCTCTGACTACCCACCTCTAGGTGATTCCACTGTTTGTGATATGAGACAGATAGTTGTTGTGGGTGTCATCAAAGCTGTGGACAAGAAGGTTGCTGGAGCTGGCAAGGCCACCAAGTCTGCCCAGAAAGTTCAGGAGGCTAAATGAATATTATCCCTAGCACTTGCCACCCCAGTCTTAATCAGTGGCAGAAGACGAGTCTTGGAACTGTTTCTCCCAATTGGCCATTTAAGTTTGATAGTGAAAGACTGGTTAATGATAACAATATATTGTAAAACCTTCAGAAGGAAAGGAGAATGTTTTGTGGATCCCCCCTCTTTTTTAAGGCTGGCTCAGCCTGCCCTGAGGGTGGGACTGGTCCAGCATGAGGAGCTGGGGATTAAACTGCGGTCCTTGCAGTTGCCTAAGCTTGCCTAAGCAGGCACTTTAGACCGCTGAGCCATCTTGTTGGCTCTGGACCATTTTTTTGTGTGTGGCAGTTTTTAAGTTAGTAGTTTTTAAAATCAATACTTTTTAATGGAAACAACTTGACCAAAAATCTGTCACAGAATTTTGAGACCCATTAAAACAAAGTTTAATGAAAAAAAAAATGGGACAAGCAGTCTCAAGAACCACAAATGTTCACAGAGGTATATAAAAATGTTCATTTTATTGATTTCTACATATAGCTTACTTTTTAATACTATCACAAAGGACTTAGCATGGAGTGCTTTTTTTTTGGGGGGGGGGTCTGTTTTGGGACAAGCTCTTGCTATGTGCTGGCCATGAGCTCACTTGTCAACTAGGCTGGTCTTGAACCCACAATGATCCTCCTGCCTCAGCCTCTTGAATGCTGGAATTACAAGTGTGCACCACCTTGCCCATCAAAGACTACTATTTTAAAATCAAATCCTGAATAGAAAAAAGAAGGTGAAACAAAGGTACCACAGATGATCTTGAACCCTCTAGCATTGCTCAACCAGATGAAAAAGGAAAAGATTCTTTTAAATTGTGTGCAGCTAGTTCGAAGTGGTGGAGCAGCAATGCTGGTGAAAAGGGGCCACAGCGCTGGTATGCCCTGCCAACCACAACTTTGGGCACTTGGGCAATAATCAAGAGATGGCTGGCCCGGCAGGATGGCTCAGCGGTCTAAAGCGCCTGCTTATGAAAGCTTGCACAGCTGCAGGGACCACGGTTCGATCCCCAGCACCACATGCTGCACCAGCCTTGCCCTCAGGGCAGGCTAAGCCGGCCATAAAAATAAATAAACAAACAAAAGTTCTGAAACAAGAAAAAAATAAAATAAAATAAAATAAATTCTTAAAAAAAAAAAAAAAAAGATGGCTGCAGTGCATTACAGCTTTCACAAAGAGTTCACTATACATGCTTCTGGCACTGAAAATTCACTCCACTCAGAATCCAGCTTGAAATCCAAGCAAAACCAGGGCATCCAGTGTCAAAGCAAAAGGCACAGCCAGCACAATACAGTGGCTGTGCACATTTCCATTGTCCTCTTCCTGGTGATTGGCTGTGGCTACAGGGCAATAACGCCTTGTTGCTTGTGGAGGGGAAATGTGGATGAGAGAGCTCATTCCTGGTACTAAAACAAGAGCTGCTGCTAGCAGCTCACTCAGTCCAGAGGCAACAGAGTGAAAGGGGCAACTAAAGACAGAGCCCAATACAAAGAGACCTACAGGTTTTGCCTGGTATCACTGATTGGGACTCTACAGAGAAAATCAATTACTTGAAACATTGCTTAAATTACTCCAGACTCTCCTATCACTCAAGCTCAATTGGTCATTTTTTCCTTAACAAAATTTCAAAATTACAAATAAAATTTTAAAGAATATATGTTAAAATATAAATTAAAGGGCCAGCGAGGTAGATCAGAGGATTACGCACCTGCTTAGGCAAGCTCAGGAAAGGGATTTGATCCCTGGCACCACATGTCATGCTGGCTCCACTGCTGGGCATGCTGAGTCAGTCACTAAACTGGGTGTGGTGGTGTGTGCCTGTAATCCCAGCACTGGGGAGGCTGAAAACAGAAGGATCACTATAAGTCTCAGCTGCATAGTGAGACACTGTACCAAATACATGAAAAAAATTAATTATAAAGAAAAATATTTTAAAGATTATTTTAAATGTTATTTATTTATTTATGTTATGGCTGGCTCAGCCTGCCCAGGGGTGGGGCTGTCAAAGCATGTGGTGCTGGGGCTTGAACTGCAGTCCCTGTGGTTGCCTAAGCTTGCCTAAGCAGGTGCTTTAGGCCACTGAACTATCTCACCAGCCCCAGGAAAAATACTTTAAATAGCTTATAGATACAAGTGCAGATGGCACTGGGTGTGGCAGCTACAGGTCCATAGTAGCAAAGGTGCTGGATTGCTGACTGGAGGGATAGAAAAGCCCATTTCAGGGGATGGAGAGGGTTTTGCACTCTTTCTCCCATTGCAATTGACACTAAGAGAGAAGCTTTTACATTTTCCCCTTAAGGTGATTAATTTAAAAGGCTGTTTCCCCCCTTCTTTTTTTTTTTTTTAATGTTATGGCTGACACAGCACGTCCTGGGAGTGTGGCTGGCACAGCATGTGGTGCCAGGATTAAACCATGTGGTCTCTGCAGTTGCCTAAGCTTGCCTAAGCAGGTGCTTTAGGCCACTGAGCTATCTCGCTGACCCAATAAGAACAATCCATTCTAATGACAAAAAAAGTTTGCCCTTAGTTAAAAAAAAAAAAAAAGATTTACATAATGAGAAGATTTAAAATAGATTATTTGAAGTTCTCTTGATCTCCAGTGAAGCTGATTGTCTGTTTTACAGTCCTAAAATTATTTAGCATAAAATCACTTTGATATTTTACAAACAGATATAAAGCTAACGATTACAACATAAAGCAGGCGTGTTGAAACAATCACTTGATTTTGAAATCCTGTCTGAATGGTGACAGGCCTGGTAGTAGCCTCAAAAGGAGTATAAGCCATGATGGTTTCTTCATATTTGAGTCAATTTATCCAACAAAGACAAATTACCTCCAAACTATTCAGATCAACCCTAAATGATTTTCAGACTATTTGGTAATATTAATCGGCTTCATCCAGATTCTGGCCTAATTTCTCTGATGTTATTGTCATTATCCTTCAGACAAATTAAACTAATCTGCTTCTGTTTTCACAGATCAGTCATATTAGATTAAGGGAGTCTACATGATGGCTTCCTTTTCTATAATATAGAACACAGGTTTTTCACTGTATGAACAAAATTCACTTATAAAAATAAAAGGGGGATTCTTTCCCTACAAAAGTCACACCTTATAGTAGACTTCACTTCTTTATACTATTAAATTTTGAAAATTCTGTAAAAGATGGAAGTACAGAAGCAAAAAGTCAATTTCATCAAGTAAAAGAAAAAAGGCTAGGAAGAGTACTTTGGAGACATAATTCATACTGGACAATGGAAGGGACCCTTTCTGTTATAGTTTTTTCTTTCTGTCATTTGTTTATAGTACAATTTGGGTCATAGACTTAAAAGCATGCTTTCATCTGAGTTTCCAGTTGGTCTAAGTGATATCAAATTAGTTTGCTAACAGCTCATTTAAAAATTAAACTATAAACAAAAATTCCTTAGAGCAGGGAGAGATTATTGGACAAAACTGCAACAGATGAATAGAGGAGTGACCAACCTTTGTTCCTTAATAAGGAATCCCCACTGATCTCTATAGTCTTTGGGAGTCACTGCCAAAATTTGGTCTTTAGAAAATACAATGTTTTTCAAAAGAAAATTACAATAAGGTTTTCTCATAAAAGATGCTCTTGATACTTGCTTATTGTGATTTTAGATTCAGACCTCTGTCTTTAACAAAAAACTTGTGATGTACATTCCACTAAAGGACAACTAATTACATAAAATCTTCACATGTATTAGATTGAAATGATTGCTTAAAAGGATTATGCTATACCAAAAAGAAAATTTAAGCATGTTACAAATGTCATCATGATTGTCATGCTGCAATGCTATGAGTGATTTTTTTTTTTGGGGGGGGCGGACTGGGGTTTTGAACTCACAAGCTTGCACTTGCACTTGCACTTGCCAGGCAGGCACTTGTGCCACGGAGCTATCTCCCCAGCCCTGCTATGAGTGATTTTGATTTCTAAATTTTTGTGTAAAAATATGTAACTGTTACCTACTAACATTCTCTAAAGATTTAAATATTATAATATCCATGGTTATTAGAAAATAAGGATTCTAGGGCTGGCCAAATAGCTCAGTGGATTAAAGCACTTGAAAGCAGGTGCAGGGGTGGGGGGTTCAATTCCTGGGCCTGTCCTGTTGGCCCCACCCCCTGGGGCTTGCTGAGATGGCCCTGGAGACTGGGTGTGATGGCACACACCTGTAATCCCAGCTCTTGGGAGGCTGTAAACAGGTGGATCAGTAAGAGTCCAATCTAGTAGTGAGACCCTGAACATCCTGTAGACCCTTCCCTAAAATAAAAAATAAAAAAAAAGAAAAAGAGAAGAAAGAAAGAAAATAAGGGTTCTATTTTATATTATAAGGTGTTTAATATTCAGGTAAGAGAGCCAGGCCTGGTGACTCACACCTGTAGTCCCAGCACTTGGAAGACTGAGGCAGGAGAATCAGTATGAGTTTGAAACCAGCCTGGGCTGCAAAAGTGAGCTCAAGGCCAGCCTGAACTACATAGCAAGACCCTGTCTCAAAAAGACAATAAATAAATAAATAAATAAATAAATAAATAAATAAATAAATAAATAAATAATCAGATAAGATAATAATACTAAGTTCACTGCTTCCCTTACAATGTAATGTCATTAATCATCTCTTCTTAATGTTTAACTACTGAGTTTTGGAGACTAAAATTTAGGGAGATTGGTCTAAGAGTATAGCCATTATTCGGCCTTAGCCCTCTGAGGTCAGTGAGGACACAGGACATAAGAAAAAGTTTGCCATTACTTCCTATAACTTGGCACTTTATCTTCTGATCAAGGAGATTATGGGACCACAGAGGAAAGTGATCAATGATGTGTAGTGTGCCTAAGAGTCACCAGGAGAGAAAAAAATATCTCTCATAAATCTTCACAGAAAGCAACTTGGTTAAGCAAGGGACATGACTCCTTCAGATGGTTGACACTGACAGAAAATCTAAGAAGTGCTATACTTAACAAAAGTTAATTTTTTATTTATATAGGTCTTGCCTTAACTTGGTTTTAATCATCCAGCAGAAAACTATAACCATAAAATGTAAAAAGCAATGCCTTAGTTATATGCTAGCTGTAAAAGGTTCAAATTGCAAACAACTGGCAATTTCCAGCTATACTGGTAACTCACTACCGTTATAGATTATTGGACTGTATAGGATTAAATTGCAGAATACAAGTACCTAAAAATCTTTGGACTAAAAATCTTTAGCTTAAATAAGTTCATCCAGAATGGAAAGGTTGGCTACAGAGTCCTCCAAACGCAACTTCTCCAACTGCAACTGAGCACCACTCATTGACCCAACTAAACAGAAAAGGGAGAGATGTTGGGAGTGGCTAAAGCTGGAAATTGGTCCTATGTGTGGAGACAAGACAAAGGCCATGTGCCTACAGCAGTCAAGCTACCTCAGCCTTGAGAAAAACATCCTGCCTGGACAATTTCAATCCTGAGTCACTGGACTACCTTGTGTCTGATGATGCTCACTTTGTAAAAGTATAAATAAATGTCATGACTGTTGTTCGGTCCTCTTGCCCACCTGACCTCAGCTTTTGTTTCTTTTCTTTTTAAAAAAATTATTATTATTATGGCCAGCTCAATCTGCCCTGGGGATGGGGCTTTTGCAGCATGTGGTGCCAGAGATTGAAGCATGGTCCCTGCAGTTGCCTAAGCTTTCTGAAACAGGCGCTTTAGACTGCTGAACCATCATCTCACCAGCCCTCGGCTTTTGTTTCTTGTCTCTATTTTCTAAATCCCCTAAATATATTTTCTCCCAGGAACCATCAGGAGACCAATAAATCCCTACAGAACAAGAAATAGAAGAGCATGTTTGGGAGAGAGTTGTTATTATTGGCCTCCCATGAAGCCCTGATCCCAAAGTAGTTCTCCCTGCCATGTAGTACATTCCTTTAATTTTTTTTTCAATCTGAAAAGTTCCTTAGCCATTGATTTGCGTGACCTTGACACTTATGAAGAGTGAAGAGACACATTTAAAGCTATTTAATTTGGAGCACCTCTCAATTTGAGTTTAAGTTTCCTCATGTTTAGATTCAAGTTTTGAACTTTCTTTTCTTTTCTTTTTTTTTTTTTTTTTTGCAGGACTGGGGTTCGAACTCATGACCTTGCCCTTGCCAGGCAGGCACTTATGCCATGGAGCTATCTCCCCAGCCCCTTGAACTTTCTTTTGGTGATAATGGTGGTATGGGAATTGACCACATGACCTTCTCACTGAACTACATCCCCAGTCCTGCTTGCTTGCTTGCTTGCTCTCTCTCTCTCTCTTTCTTTCTTTTTTTTCATGATTTAATACTTTTATTATTTAAATTTAATAATGGTTATATTACATATTTTCATAATCAGATCTTTCTCTCTCTCTCTGTCTTTCTTTCTTTTCTTTTTTCTCTTTCTGTGGAAGGCACAGCCCATCCTGGGGGCGGTGCTGATGCAGCCTATGGCACTGGGGATCCAACCGCGTTCTCCTATGCCTGCCTATGCTTCCCTAAGCAGGCACTTTAGACCTCTGAGCTCTCTCACTAGTCCCTATTTTAATTTTTATTGAGACAGAGTCTCATGAGGTCATAAAGTTGCCCAGGTTGGACTTGAATTTGTGATCTTCCTTTATGAAACACCTTGGATTAGAGGTGAGTACAATCATAGTTGGCTCATGTTTGGATTTTTCTTTTTTTGTTTATTTATTTATTTATATGGCTGGCTCAGCATGCCCTGAGGGCAGGGCTGGCGCAGCATGTGGTGCCGGGGATCGAACTGCGGTCCCTAAAACCGCCTAAGCTTTCCTAAGCAGGTGCTTTAGACCACTGAGCCATCCTGCCCGGGCCCTCATGTTTGGATTTTTATCAAGAATATTTTAAACTGGACACTGTGTTTTTCTTATACATCATGAGATGGCTGGTGTCAGTTCATGCCATGATTCTTCATGTTAATTTTGATTATTTGGATAAAGTGATGTTTGGTAAGTTTCTCCACTAGGAAGTTATAATTTTTCCACTCACACTTATTTCTTTTTTTTATTTTTTATTTTTTATTTTTTATTTTATTTTATTTTTTTTTTTTTTGAGACAGGGTCTCGCTATGCAGTTGAGACTGGTCCTGAGCTCACTTTTGTAGCCCAGGCTGGTCTCGAACTCGCACCAATCCTCCTGCCTCAGCCTCCCGAGTGCTGGGATTACAGGCGTGAGCCACCACGCCCGGCTTACACTTATTTCATAGAGATACTAAGAGAGATACTATGAGAGATGCTAAGAGACACTGTAAATCTGCTGCTGCTCATTAAATTTTTTTTTTTTTTTTTTTTTTTTTTAGTATGAGGTCTATAGGGTCTCACTACATAAATCAAGCTCATAGTGCTCCTCCTGTTTTCAGCCTCCCAAGCACTGGGATTACAAGCATGTCACACCATGCTCAGTCTCAATCACTATTTCAGCATGCCCCTGGAGCAGGACCAGCAGGACACGCCAAGGATCGAATTCTGGCTGCTGTGCTCTGTCTAAGCAGGCACTTTAGTCTCCCAAGCTATATGGCCAGCCCTTCCTTACTAAACTTTCACCAACTAGTTTTTGCATCCACTGATGATTCTTTCCTGAGCTGATGAATACTATGATTTTTTTTTTTTTTTTTGACAGGGTCTTGCTATGTAGTTCAGGGTGGCCTTAAACTCCATTTGTAGTCTAGGCTATCCTCAAATTCACAGTGATCTTCCTTCCTCAGTCTCCCAAGTGCTGGGATTACAGATGTGTGCCATCATACTTGGCCCTGTACTCTATTCAATGAGAGGCTGAAAGTTAACTTATTATGTAGAGATGGGCATTTATAATTTCTGCAGTGAGACTGTTTCAGGAACTAAACATTCAGACTTTTTATTGCCTCAGACTAAGCAGGTAAGCTATAGGACTTGTAGGTTTTATCCCCACAGAACAAGCTTGAGTGAGAAGTGCAGAAGAAATAGCTGTCTTTCCAGTGATAACTTCTGAGTCCCATCTGTTCTGTGTGTCAGCCATATGCACATTTAATATGACTGTGTGATAACACCTATTTCTTAGGTTGTTGAGGATGGCAAGATAATGCTAGTAAAAGGCTAGTAGCAGTATTAAAAGCATTAGTACATTCTCAGTGAATGTAATTATTATTGCTGCCATTATTATTAACTAAGTAAAATATTAGTTTGAATAAAAGGGGAGGTATTCCTTCTTTTTCTTTTCAGAGCAGAAGAGAGGTAAGAGCACAGTTGGTGCCCAGCTAGAGATGGGGACCCAAGGAAGCTGGTTTCACCAAGCTCAGCTGTGCACTCCACAAACCAGATCAGAGCATCCTCACAGTGCACTGTCACAGCATCCCTTGCTCTTCTGGTGTTGTGACAAAACTGAATCCTGGAAAGGAAAGACAGCCAAGAAATTGAGGAGGCAGCAAACAGCTTTATTTTATACTGGTGGTCCTGGTTGCAATAACTTTCAACAAAAACCAGCCAAGTGAGTGTGTGTGAGCCAGAATCTCTACATGAGATCTAAGAAGGGGTTATAAGCACAGGACACTACAGCCCAGCAGCTCTGATTAGCTGGCAGGGTGAGATCATCAGTTACAGGCCTAGATTAATGACCATCAGTATAAGACTAGATTAATGACCACAATACAGGACAAAATGTCCTATATGTTCAGTTATACTCTCATGTTTATAGGGATCAAGAAAGCCACTACAGGGCTGGCAAGATGGTTTGGCAGTCTAAAGTGCCTGCTTAGGGAAGCTTAGGCAACTGCAGGGACCATGGTTCAGTTCTTGGCACACCTAGGGCAGGCTGAGTCAGCCATAAAAAAAAAAAAAGCAACTACAGAGCTATGAAACAGTTACAGAGCTAGGCACCTTCAAAGAGATTTTAAAAAAAATATATATTTGATATTTGGTACAGGGTCTCACTATGCAGCTTGGATTTATAGTGATCTTCCTGTTTTCAGCCTCCCCAACACTGGGATTACAGGTGTACCCCACTCTACCCAGTCTTGGAGCTGACTTAGTGTGTGCTTGGGTGGTGGGGGTGGGAGTGGGGTTGTGGGTACATGGCATGTGGTGCTGGGGATCCAACCCCTGTCCAACTTAATCCACTGAGGTATCTCACTGGCCCTAACAACAAAGTTTTAAAAAGAGTAATTTTTTCCTAGGACAGTTTTCTGTTTCATCAGAACATGAGGCTGTTATACTCTGTACACAGGCAGGGACCACCCCATCCCACCCCAGCCCTGATCTACCAAGAGAAGTTTCTACCTGGGAGCATGGCTTCCAGAGATGAAGCCCACAGAGTTGGAAAAACTTTATAATTGGGCAGGGAGTCTGCTGCCCCAGTGATCACACGGACCACTGGCCATAGCGGTGAGCTCATGGACGGAAGTTCACTGAGCTGGCCCTCCCTTCACATGCACAAAGACAGACATACTGCAGTACACTTGTTGGAGTACAGACAAGTCTCACCAGCTCCAGCCTGATGGCACCAGAAAATCATCTGCCAGCAGGAATTAGAATGGGCTAGATATTCCTTAACTCTAGCAGCATATGTGTATTTTACATATTAATAAGAGAATTTAGTTTATTTATCTCCTTCTTGAGGCAGGGCCTCTCTATATTGTCCAGGCTGTCCTTGAACTCTTGGTTCAAGCATTATTCCTATTTCAGCCATCTGAGTAGCTAGGACTACAGGTACCCACCACTGAGTTCGTCTAACTTTAAATTAAGAAAACCTATAGTATGTATGGCTTTGCAAAGAAAAATGACACTTTGAAGCTAACAATATACACTATAATAACCATTGTTAATTTCTTATCATCTTGTTTTGAATATTTGTATAACTTTTAGTGTTTTCTTCTTTCTTTAAAATAAAATATAACTGATGTTTACAGGGTATCTTCTGCTCATTTCTGGTTGCCCTTCAGTTTAGGAGGATCAAAGACAACTGGGTTATGGTTTTTGGGGTCTTCTTGGTGGTAACAGGAATCAAACTCAGGACCTGTGCTTGCCAACTGGGTCATGTTGAAAGGCAGTGATTAGATAGGAAGGGGATCAAAGACTATATTGCACAAAGGGAAGATGGAGGATTATTATTATTATTATTATTATTATTATTATCATTTTGAGACAAGAGTCTCACTGTGTAGTCCAGGCTTGTCTTGAATTTTCAGTGATCCTTCTGCCTCCGCCTCCCAAGGGCTGGGATTACAGGAATGTACCATCACACCCTAGAGGATTATTATTTTATGTGGTAGTTACCAAATAAAAGATTATGGTAAGCATGATTACATATACCTGTAATTCCAGCCACTGGGAGGCTGAGGCAGAGGGATTAAAGTTTGTGGCCATCCTGGGCAACTTAGATCATGTCTCAAAATAAAATTTATTTATTTATTTATTTATTTATTTATTTTTCATCTTTTTGAGACAGGGTCTCACTATACAGTTGAGGCTGGCCTTGAGCTCACTTTTGTAGCCCAGGCTGGTCTCGAACTCACACCAATCCTCCTGCCTCAAAATAAAATTTTTTTAAAAAAGGGCTTGGGATGTAGCCAATACTCCCTGTGTTCAACCACCAGTATTGAGAGAAAAGAAACAGTCATAAATGTCTTCCATCCCACCATGCATAGCCCTTTGTGTTCTAACTTTTTTCATTCCTCCTGAGAGGTGGGGGTCTGTTTTATTACTGCATTTAATCTGAGCTGACCTGTTTGTGGCTTCAGGAGGGCTTTCCCTATGGGAGTTCTTATTCTGGTTTTAGGAGTTCTTGCATATTCTGCTCTTTCTCTCCTGACACTATTGGTAAGGAAGTCTAAACTCCCGGAGGACAGAGCATCAGGTAAAGAGGGAGGCCAAATTGACCAAGAGACAGCCGCTGATGCGCAAGTGAAGCTGTCAGATGACTGCAGCTGCATAAGTGATTCTGAGCAAGACCAGAAGAATGACACAGCTGAACTCATTCCACAGTGCTGACCCTTGGGAACTGAGAGTACTTAGGAAAGAGCAGACACAGAGGGGCCATGGAGAATGATAGCACCTCGGAAGATTGTGCTAAAGGATGGGACTCAGCCCAAGAGGTGGACGGCATAGGAAGATTTATCCTCATTTTTCCATACTGGGGGTTGAAACTATGGCTTCACCCATGCTAGGTAAGCACTGTAGTACTAAGATATATCCCCTTTTTATTTACTTTTTAATTTTTAAGTTTTCAAAATTTTTTGGCTTTTTTTTTTTTTTTTTGTCTTTTTTGAGACAGTGTCTTGCTATGCAGTTGAGGCTGGTCCTGAGCTCACTTTTGTAGCCCAGGCTGGTCTCGAACTCACACCAATCCTCCTGCTTCAGCCTCCCAAGTGCTGGGATTACAGGCGTGCGCCACCACGCCCAGCTTTTTTGGCTTTTTTGAGGCAGGGTTTCATTGTGTAGTTCAGGATGGCCTTGGCTTCACTATGTAGCACAGGCTGGTCTTGAACTCACAACAGTCCTCCTGCCTCAGCGTCCTGGATTACAAGCATGAACTATCATGCCTGGCCCCTTTTTATTTTTCACTTTGAGATAAAGTCTTACTATAAGTTTGTTAGACTGGGCTTAAACTTGTAAGTTGCATACCTCAGCCTTCCAATAGCCATTGAAGATTTCTCACAAGGGCAGAGGATGTAGCTCAGTGGTGGAGTTCTTGCCTATCATACTGAGGGCCTAGATTCAATCCCCAGTGCTGCTAAGCAAACAGAAAGTTTTCTTTTTCTTTCTTTATTTTTTTTTTGTGGAACCAGAGGTTCAAACTCACGACCTTTCATTTACCAGGCAGGCCCTTGTGCCACGGATCTATCTCCCCATTCCCCAGATTTTCTTTTTAATATGGGGAAGAACTTTAAATAGATTTTCCTAAAGATGAACTAAACTTCATTTGAAAGTCATGAGTTTGTTATTACTGAAGGAGTGTGTGTGTGTGTGTGTGTGTGTGTGTGTGCATGTATGCATGTCTTTTTGAGACAGGTTCTTGTTACGCAGTTCAGATTGGCCTTGAGCTCACTTTCGTAGCTGAGGCTGGTCTCGAACTCACATTGATCCTCCTGCCTTAGCCTCCCAAGTGCTGGGATTACAGGCATGTGCCACCATGCCTGGTGATGTTTTGTTTTATTTTAATAGGTTAAATGACCTTCATGTGTTAGGAGTGATGTAGAATAGTTGGAATAAAGTCTCACATAGGTCCCCTCTACCCTTACAAATTTTGGGTTCTGAGAAAACTTTTCTGAATATGCACGGTATGATGGTTTTGAAAGTATCTTCATTGTAGCACTCACTATGGTAATAATTTTAATGCTTTCTAGAAAGTTTATGGCAACAGAGATAATTCATTGCAAACATCTGTGTAAGCTATTGCTTTTTGTCCTTACAGTTAATAAAATGTCAGTTTAGGCTCCTAAACAAATACTTGTCTTCTTAGTCTGTTAGAATTTTATGACTTCTAGAACTCATTTTTTTCCATGTAAACATTTCTCAAATCAGGATGTGAAAGCATGGTCAGCCAGGTGGCGTCATGATGTGAATATAGTGGAATGAAAACAGGGGTTGGAACACATACGTTTTACTTGTCATCAGTTCAGCTGAGCTAAGTGCATTACTGGTACCACATATGTTGAGTGTAATTACTTTTTTTTTTTTTTTTTTTTTTGTCTTTTTGAGACAGGGTCTCACTATGCAGTTGAGGCTGGCCTTGAGCTCACTTTTGTAGCCCAGGCTGGTCTCGAACTCACACCGATCCTCCTGCCTCAGCCTCCCAAGTGCTGGGATTACAGGCGTGCGCCACCACGCCCGGCTCCTTATTGAGTGTAATTACTATTCTGAACAATTTATATGATAGTGTCAGTAGCTTTGTAGAGAATCCAGGAAATAGTTGGGAATACACTTTTAAGAAATGCTGTATCACCAACAGGGTTTTTTTGTTGTTCTTTTTTGAGACAGGTTTTCAGTATATAGGTCAGGCTGGCCTTGAACTCACTTTGTAGCCCACGCTGGTTCTTAAACTCAGTGATCCTCTTATTCTTAGCTGTCGGAATGCTTTAATGACAGGGGCATGCACCATGACACCTGGCTCACTTAACATTTTTTTTTTTTGTCTTTTTGAGGCAGGGTCTCGCTATGCAGCTGAGGCTGGCCTTGAGCTCACTTTTGTAGCCCAGGCTGGTCTCGAACTCACACCAATCCTCCTGCCTCAGCCTCCCGAGTGCTGGGATTACAGGCGTGAGCCACCACGCCTGGCTCACTTAACATTTTGATGGCAAGAAAGATGAGATGAGGTTGTGTTGAAATTTTTTTTTTTTTGTATCGAGGATTGAACTTAGGTCCTTGTGCTTGCCAAACAAGTGTTTATGTCACTGAACTATCTCCCTTGCCCCCCAAAATGCTAGCCAGTGTTCTATTACTATGCCAAAAATATTTGAGGTGATTAACTTATACAGAGAAAAGATTGGCCTCTGGTGGGTTTATCTGATGGCAGTGGGGGAAAGCATATCACAGAAAACCTCATGCTTCATGGCCAGGAAGCAAAAGAATGAGAGAAGGGACCAAGAGGATTCCCTCACAATCCTCTTTAAAGGTACACTCCAGTGACGTAAGAACTTCCCACAAGGCTGCATTGCTCACAAGTTCAACCAAAGTTAGGAGCAGCTGAGCTAGTAACTGTTCCCGCTGTGAAAATGAGAGCCTAAAGTGCCTGAGGCATAATGCCCCAAGGGCACCTTTCTTC
>PVJA010034548.1:0-22480 GCA_004027025.1 Myocastor coypus | reverse complement strand
TGGAAGCAGGTCCTGCAGCAGGTGGTCTGGCAGCAGCTGGGGCGGCAGCAGGGCTGGCAGCAGCTGGAGCCACAGCCTGTTTGTCCACAGCAGCTGGGCTGGCAGCAGGGGGAGCTGCAGGAGCTGGTGATGCAGGCCGGCTGCCAGCAGGTGGTCCTGCAGCAGGTGGTCCTGCAGCAGGTGGGCTGGCAGCAGGGGGCGCAGCAGGAGTGGGTCATGGTGTCGGGTGTGGAGGGCGGGTGCTGGTCGGAAGTGATTTTTCAACGATGTGGTGACCTCTTTTTATATGCAGCACAACAAAGTTCAGACCAATTAGAGCTTTTGTTTGTTGCCGTTTCTTGTAATTTTTCCAGTCCACTGGGAATTGCTCCAAAGAGGAAGTTGCTCCTTAAATGTTTTATGCTTTCTTTGAGTAATTGATTTGTTTTCTTTCCTGTTGATAAATAACTCGTCAGGACTACTTTCCTGGAGTGAGCCATCAACATCCCCTGTATTAGCTAAATGTGAATCTTCATTTTTGATGCCAGGTATGTACAGCACTGGCCATCTCTCAGCTCTAGCTCGCTTGGCAAGGTCAGGACCATGGACAGCTTCTGACCCACTGTCCCCGGGTGCTGCTCACTTTGGGAAGACTGGGTGAAGAGGGTGATGCTGGTGAGTCGCGGTGATTAGTTCGAGCCAAGTTTGGAGGGGCTTTGGACATCACTTGTAATGCAGAAGTCAATGTAAGTTTATTCTCCTGATGGAAACAATGAGTTCTCGGTAGACGAAAAATTATTTGTGGGTTCAGGATAAAAATGAATTTTGGCCATTGAGGGAAAGATTTTTCCCTTGAAGGAAAGAAACATAGGTGAGATCCAAACTTATGCATCGATTTCCCTGTGCTGTTTCTCAGACTGCGAGGGCGTAACAGGGCCCAAGGGCAGTGCAGGTAGAAGAGCGACTGCACTGGGGTGACGGCACAATTCACTTTTCAGCTGCGAAATTGGAGGGCTAATTTTCTTGTTGGTTTCATTTAAAATATTCTTGTTTAATTTAGTTGAAGATAGCAGTTATTTATTGAAGAATATGTATTTTTGCCTTGTTCAGGAAACATTTGTGCACCTTAGGCCCTGAATTGTTACATTTTCTGTCTTTGTGTTTTTTAAAGGGAATAAAAATAGCTAAACATTTAGAAATGATGCAGCATGTTAGCCGGCAAAATGGTAGGGACTCAGCACCAGTCGTTCTATATTGCATGCCGTTGCTTTCTAATTAATGGTTCACATTACCACATATAAGTCTCTCTCTCTGTCTCTCTCTCTCTCTGTGTCTCTGTCTCTGTCTCTCTCTTTTTGTGGTGTCAGGGATTGAACTCAGGACCTTGCACTTGCCAGCCAAGCACTTATTCTATTGAGCCATCTCCCCGGCCCCTCTTTTTCTCTTCTTTCCTTCTTTCTTTTCTCCTTTCCTTCAGCCAAGCTGCTCCTTCCCTTTGCATAGTTTCTTTCGCTTTCATTATATCTGTTGTCGCTTTCGGGTTTTATTTATTCTTTCAGGTTCAGTATGATGAGAAACAACACGGCGTTTAAACGCGTGTGTCTGATTTGTTTCACTTATGAGTATGGTCTCCAGTTGCATCTACTTACCTATAAAAGCCCTGAGTTTATCTGTTTTCATAACTAAGTAATATTCCATTGTATATAAGCGGCACATCTTTTTTATCCATTCCTCAGCTGATGGGTATCTGAGTTGTTGCCAAGATTTAGCTAGGACAAATTGTGCTGCTATAAAGTTGGGAACACACATACCTTTGTGGTTTCACATTTTCAGTTCTTTGGGAAAATCATCTAGGAGGGGAACAGCTGGGGTGAATGGGAGCTCTGAGCCTAGTTTTGTGAGGAATCTCCACACCAATTTCCACAGTGGTCACACCAGCCTACGCTCCCACCAACAGTGGAGAAGGGTTCCTTTTTCCCCACGGCCCTCTCCCATGTTATTGGCCGATTTCTTGATGGTGTCCATCCTTTCTAGGGTGTGATGGAACTTCAGTGTTGTTCTAATTTGCATTTCTCAAATGGCCAGTGATGCTGAACATTTTTTCATATATTTATTTGCCAATTGTATTTCTTCATCTGAGACGTGTGTATTTATCTCAGATGTCCATTTTTGGATTGAGTCTTTGAATTTTGGGAGGCATCTGAGATAAATACACACTTTTCAGGTGGATTTTGGATTGGGCCTTTGATTTTTAAAATTCTTTGTATGTTCTAGATAGAAGCCCTTTGAAAGTCTAAAATTTCTTTCCCTTTTGCTCTGTTGGTGACTTCCTTTGGGGTACAGAACTTTTTCAAAAAGATGTGAGTTTAATAGCTGATTTTTTGAAGCCTTTCCCATGCACTCTGCCTTTTGTTCATGAACTCGCTACCTATTCCTAAGCCTTCAAGATTTCTACCTTCTTTCTCCTCCAGTAGATGTAGAGTTTTTGTTTTAATACTTAAATATTTGACCCATTTTGACTGCAGTCTAGGGCACAGTGATGGACCAAGGTGTAATTTAAGCCTTGGGTCTGTAGAAAGCCATTTTTTTTTTTTTTATTTCATCACCACTTTTTAATCTTTCTGCCATTGAACATGTTTGGTCCCTTTGTGAAAGATAAGGTGACTGAGTATGTTTGTCTTGTAGCTGTGGCTGCATCTTTTAATCTGTTCCATTGGTCCCAAGGTCTCTTTTATTTTCCATCACCATGGTGATTTTATCCCAGTAGCTTTGAAGTATAATTTCGAGTCAGGGATTGGGGTGCCTTCGGCCTTTTGCTTGTCTCCCCAGGGTTGCTTCTACTATTCTAGGTCTCTTTTGGCGCCAGATGAATTTTAGAAATGTTTTCCTAGATCTGTGAGAAATAGTAATGGTATTTTCATTAGGATTACACTCTATTTGCGCAGCAACTTTGTGAGAAGGGTGGCCATTGTCACAATATTGGCTCTTCCTGTTCCTCAGCAAGGAACATCTTCCCATTCTCTGGATTCCTCTTCAACATTTCTTTTTCAGAGTACTGTAAGTTTCACTGTGTGTCAGATCGATTCCTAAGTATTTCATTTTTTGTGTGTTATTGTGAAAGTCATGGTTTCCCTAATTTCTCTCTTGGGGCATTCGTCTTTTTGTGCACAGAAATGCTACTGATTTTGAGCGTTGGCTTTGTGGCCTGCTACACTACTGAATTTGGTTATTAAATCTATAATCTTTTGGTGGAATTTTTGAGGTCTTTATGTGGAATATCAGGTCATCTTCAAGTAATGGCAATTTCACTTTTTCCTTTCCGTTCCTTATTCTTTTCTCTTGTTTACGTGCTCTGGCTAATGTTCCCAGTACTATAGTGGATAGGCATGGCGACGGCGGACATCCTTATCACGTTCCTGATTTTAGAGTGAAAGCTCTCAGTTTTTGTCCATTCAATATGATGTTGTCTGTTGGTTTGTCACAGATGACTTTTATCAGGTTGAGGTAAAAACTATGTGTTTTGATTCTCTGTAGGTTTTTTTTTTTTAACCATGAATGAGTATTAGACTTTGTCAAAAGCTTTTTCTGCATCTATTGAGATGTGATTTTTATCTTTGGCTCTGTTGATGTGGTGTATTACATTCATAAATTTGTGTACCTTGAACCGTTCCTGCATTCCTGGGAAGAATCTCACTTGGTTGCGATGTATAATCTTCTTGATGATTTGCTGTATTCTTTTTTAAAAATCTAATTTCAACAATCTTTATTACCAAATGTGTACAGTGTTAACTTTCTAACCCTGCTGACAACAAAAAGCCTCCATTATATCTAACACAACTGTCTAACCGGTGGGGACTCAGTAAAGACAGTTGTCTCTTGAAGAAAGAATTTTTAAAAATATGTATATCTGTGTATTTTATTTAAAAAATTAAATTTACCAGTGTTGCAAAAAAAAAAAAAAAAAAATCTAAAACAAACAGTACCAGTCAGTCTGTGCCTTCCTTATCCAACACTATAGCACTCGGAGAAAAACACTCACCCGTCATTAAAAACAAAGCCCTTTCCTCACCTTCATTCACCTCGCACACCACTACTCCAGGAAGCACTCAGAGAACGGGAGGAAGGCCTGGTGCCAGCCGAGGCTTTAGCCTGCTGGTCTGCTAAGGCTTACACCGAGGACAATTCTCAGGAACACCGGCCTCTACCACAACTGATTCCCAATTTCAGGGCCAGATTTCTAGAAGCTTGCGAAACGTCCTCAAGGTTTCTCCAGGGAGGGATCAGATGGAACAGGGAGGTTCTAAGCACAAACACGATACCTGAGAACCTATAAAGTCTGAACTAGCAGCAAGCCCCAAACTTTCGGAGGAGGTATCAAAAAGGTGCTTGTCTCCCCTTCTGACCGCAAAGCTGAAAAGGACAGAGAGAACCAAGGGACCGTGTGACCTCAGCTGTCTGGTGAGCAGTGTGCAGGTTTTTCACCAAGCCACCTCTGCCCTGACTGGAGGACAGGTGAAATACAGAGAAGCTGTCCAAGGGCATCTTTGCTACGCACTTCCAGCTGGATAGAGCTGCCAGGGCAGCCTGGTTCTTGGGGGTTTTGAGGAGGCTCTCACTCACTATTAAGCAGGGTGCTGAACGGTACAGAGATTTTCAGCAACTTTGTACCCGACAAATCTTCAACGGCAGCACCTCAGACGTCACCCCAGGAGGTGACCACTGCTGTGTGGGCTCACAGCTCACTCCAGCCAATGGGCTTCTTGCCAGACTTCTGCTGCGTGCGGCTCATTGGCTTTAGAAAAATGTCGACAGCCAAAGAATCCTCTATACATGGACAATGGGGAGGGGCGAGCGGTCTGCAGGACGTGGTGCCGCTTCCTGTCCATGGCACTTCCCTTCTTCTGGGCATAAAAGCCCTAGAGCAAGAAGACGAGGCCGTTTAGGTTCTTACAGAGCCGGGATATGACAACATCAGTGAACTGCTCCCAGTGTCCCTCCTTATGGCAACTGGCTTGATGGGCCTGAATTGTGAGGGTGGCATTGAGCAAGGGAATGCCTTGCTTTGCCCACGGAGAAAAATCTTCATGGCCGGGATGCACAAAGCCATCTATGTCTGTCAGTAGCTCTTTATAGATGTTTTGCAAACTGGGCAGGGGTGGAACAGGTCTTTGGATACTAAAGCAGAGCCCATGAGCTTGACTGGGTTTGTGATAAGGATGTTGACCCAGGATGCCGACTTTCACATCTCTTGTGTCACGCATTTGGGTTCAGGTGAAGACTTGGTGTTGGAGGGTGGATAAACAGTGTACTGTTTGCTTTCCTGTGCAACAAATCCCGTTAGCTTTATAAAATGTGGTTTCTAGAACTCTTGGCTGAGACGCTTCTTCCAACTATTCCCGAAGCCCACGGGCACATTTTGGGCTGCAAGTCTGAACAACACCATGGCCTTGTCTCTTTGGATGTGGTCCAGTTGTTTGGGGCTTAGGGGTGAGGAGGGCGGTGTGCTGGGCTCATCCTGCCCAGCCTGGGGTCTTCTTGGTGGGGCGCATCTGGAAAGGGTCCCCGCAAGGATGGATTAAGAATGGCAGCAACTCTCTTCCAGCTGCCTACAACTTCCCAGCCAAATTCTGTGACCCATGGCAAAAGATGCCCATAGTTGCGCCCAGTCAGAATATCTGTAGCTTAGCAGGGGCTGCGAGAGCTGCGTTCTGTTTGCTATTATTGTATTGAGGAGTTTTGCCTCTATGTTCATTAGGGAGATGGCCCTGTAGTTCTCTTCTTTGGTTGGGTGTTTCTCTGGTTTTTATTTTATTTTATTTTTGTTTCTCTGGTTTTGGTATCAGAGTAATACTCCCTTTGAGGAATGAGTATGGGAGACCCGCTTCCCTTCCCCTGCCCCGAGGGCAGGGCTGGCACAGCATGTGGTGCCGGGGATCGAACTGCGGTCCTTGCAGCCGCCCAAGCTTTCCCAAGCAGGCACTTTAGACCACTGAGCCATCCCATTGGACCCCCCTCAATGGAATTTTTAATGTCCTTGATATCTGTTTAAATCTGTTTAAGGCATTCTAATTATTTCCTCTATTTTTTGTTCAGTACTTCCATCACGTTTCTATTCTCCTCTAGTTTTCATCTGCGTCCTTTTTAGATGTGCCGAGCAATTTTTTCGTGATAGCTGTCATTTCTTTTTTTACCTGAGAGATTATTTGTGATCCAACTGCTTCTATAGCCTGACGGTGCTGTTTCTTCAGCTGCTGTCAATTTTTTTTTTTTTTTTTTTTGTCTTTTTGAGACAGGGTCTCGCTCTAAAGTTCAGGCTGGCCTGGAGCTCACTTTGGTAGCCCACGCTGGTCTCGAACTCACAGTGATCCTCCTGCCTCAGCCTCCCAAGTGCTGGGATTGTAGGCGTGCGTCACCACGCCCGGCCAGCTGCTGTCATTTCAAAAGTTCAGGTGTGTGACTTCCAAGCTCCTCTATGTCTGTGTCTTCTGCACTTGTTCTGGGTGGGCTTGCAGCTGAGATTGGCCTTTACTTTTTCCTTTGGATATTTCCGAAGCTCCAAAGTGCACCCCGGCTGGGCTCCTGTCAAGGTGGGGGTGGGACACCGCGCCGGTCAGTGAGGCTCCTGAGACAGCGGGTGAACATGCAGGGCCTGGTCCCTGAGACTCTCTGGGGCTCAGCCTGAGCTGCCTAATGGTGGGAGGCAGTGTGTCATGGCCCAGCAAGCCTCCTGTTAGTTTTGGGGGGGCTAAGGACCCAAAAATTACTTATTCAAACTTTCAGATTTTGTTTTTATTTATTTATTTAGTTTTTTTTAATTTTAAAAAATCTATCTGTCTATTTATTTGACACAGGGTCTTGCTAGGTAGCTCAAGCTCATAAGGATCCTCCTGTCTCAGCCTCTCCAGTGCTGGGATTACAGGCGTGTACCACCAGCCTGGCTTCTGTGGCTGGCTCAGCACAGGGCTGGCACAGCATGCGGTCATAGGCATCAGATTTGGGTCCTCGCACTTGCCAGGCAGGCGTTTAGACTGCCAAGTCATCTTCCTGGCTCAGATTTTGTTTTTAGTTTTCAAGAGAGTAACACACCTTAAGTTGATTGAATTTCTCACTGGAAGTTGGTTTCTTACGGTTCAGCAGTGGACAGGAGGTGAGCTCTGTGATGTAGCTGAATCGAGGAAAAGAACAGAAAACAAATTATCGGAAACATTACCTGGCCCTTTTCCTAAGGTATTTTAACAGACATGGGCCAGGGCGATGGAAAGGGCCGGAGAGATGGTGTCTTAGTTACTTTTTACTCGTTGCTGGGTCAAATACCAGACGCTCAAGATGAAAGAAGGAAAGGTTTATTTAGCTCACAGTTTGTGGAGGTTTCAGTCCATATTCGGCTGGCCCAAGGCTGAGTGGAACAGAGCAGAGAGCACCCAGTTCATGGAGGCGGAACAGCAACAAAATGGTGGCAGAGGTAGCCAACCAAACGGCAGCAGAGAGCAACAGCTCCAGTCTGTCTCTCTGTCTCTCTTTATATTACGTTCAGGCTCTCCGCCTTAGCTCCCGCCCTAGGCTACACCCATAATCCCAGAAGTACTTTGACCCATAATCCCATCAGTACTAAAACCCATAATCCCAGGGATCATGGATCAAGTCTCAGACTCTAGAAGTCCCCGCCCAGTGACTACATGAGGCTTTGGGGGGACAGCTAGACATAAACCATAACAGATGGAAAGGGCCGGGGAGATGGAAAGCTCAGTAGAATAAGTGCCTGCCTGGCAAACACAAGGTCCTGAGTTCAATCCCTTGTACCACAAAAAGAAAAAAAGTTCTGAAGTGTGCAATTACCTGTGTTGCTTGACAGAAATCATTGAAGTATGAAGTTGGTGCGGGACTCTACTGTACCCCGTTATAGCTCACCGCGAGAACCCTGAGTAGGGGCTTGCACAGAGCCTTCGCTGATATTGCATTACCAGCAAGGAAAGCCCAAGAGCTGGCCAGGGCTTAGACGTCAAGGTGTCCCCCAAGTACCAGGCGCCTGGAGGGTGACCGGATCGTGGGAGCACAGGCCTCATCAACGGCTTCCAAGCGAAGTGTGGTGTGAGGAGGTGGCACCAGTTAGAGGGGTCGCTACCAGGGTGCCCCGGCGTGCACCTTCCTGTCCTGGGCTCTGTCTTCCTCTCTCTGCTTCCTGCCTCCATCCGACGGCTGGCTCCCTCTTCCTGGGGCCAGCCGACCACGGACAGCCAGGTGAACCTTCCCTCTAAGTTTCATCGTTACGTATTTCGTTCTTGCGAGAGTGACCAGTACGGAGCCAACCACGGCCCTGGCTTCTGTTTTCTTGGTTCCAGGGATGAAACGGGACTTTCTGCTTGCCAGGCAGGTGCTTAGGCTGCTGATCCATACACCCGACCTGATGGTCTCTGGATATTTGCTTGCTTGGCTAAATCACACATTCTTGAAACTTCTTTGTGTACTTGGTACAGGGTCTCCCTACACAACTCAGACTCCTAGTGACCCTCCTGCTTTCAGCCTCCCCAGCTCTGGGATTACAGGTGTGCACCACCACACCACAGTCTCGGTGGCTGGCTCAGTGCCCGGAGCCTTGAGAAATGATCAATAAATGCAATGCTAGAAGTGGACAGAGTTAAAATTTTCCCGCAGAGCGGAGGCACAAAGGAAGCGGCGTCCGAGCCTGGAGAGTGCTGGGGGGGGGGGGCAAGGCCGGCAGGACTGAAGCTGGCTGAATGGGTCTTTAAAAAGAACATACAACTCTCGAATCAGCATGGGAGTTCGGCAGCCCATGGCAACTTAGGCCAAGAGCAGCACTGGGGCAAATACCGGCAGACGCTGTCTAAGGGAAATCGAGGCACGCAGGGGCCTGGGCCTCTTCGAGCTGGTGGCAAGGTCTATCTTGAGACAAACGAATCACGTGACACTTGGTAGGCTTTTCAGAGTCTCAAGAGTCCTACCATACTTTAAGGCTATGCTTAGAACATAACCCCTCGTTGGGACGTAGGCTACTGTGTCTCTCAGAAGAAGATATCCTAACCTAAAAAGCCCGTGACAATTCCAGCTGTTTTTGAAGTCATTTCTCACGGGGGCCGGCAAGGCAGCACACTGATTCCATGAAAGCGAGCCTGCCCCCAGAGGCGGCTCCACAGTCGGCGTCAGCACGATCCAGTTTTGGAGTCTGCAAGGGGGAGGTCAGAGCCTGATAAATGTCTGAAGGAAGTGAGTGCCAGCCCGGCGCTCTATTGACGGTAGCCCCTCGGCGCCCACCAGGGGGCCGCCGCGTAGTCTCGGTAATGTGTACTTCCTTTGAAGTGATGTGCCTTGATTTGCTCATGGACTTCAACAAGGAGAAGCTGGGCAGGCCAAATGGATCAGTGGAGTAAAGCACCTATAAGCAGGCGCAGGGGCCAGGGGTTCAATTCCTGGGCTTGCATGCCAGCCCTGCCCCCCCGGGTGCACTGAGCCAGCAATTGAGACCGGCTATGGTGGTGCATGCCTGTAACCCCGGCTCTTGGGAGGCTGTAAACAGGTGGATCAGTAGGAGTCTGATCTCGTAGTGAGAGCCTGAACACCCTGTAGACCCTCCCCTAAAATACAACAAAACAAAACAAAAAGGAGAAGCTTCTAAGTACCCAGGGTGGAAGCACACAAGGTCATTTCTAGTGACCTTGGAAGATACCCAGGACTGAAGTGACCCATGGCTCCCACAGTCGGAAACGCTTGCCAGAACCTCTGACTCCTTGCGCGCTTCCCTGGACAGCGAGCAGCGGCGCTTGGATCCCCATGGTACTCAGGACTCATATCCGGAATAGTTTCTCCTCCCATCCTGGGAACGTGAGTTCTGTCAGCCCCGTGGGATCCCATAATCGTCCTGACCCTTCTAATTAACCCATCTCCCCTTCCAGGGCCTTTCTGTGAAACCCCTTGCATTTTGACCTGAACTTTGACGTGGGCCTGCCGAGGGGCAGGCTGTACGCTGACCAAGGGCTGCCTACCGTCCTCCACCGCCCAGGCCTTCCCTGTGGCTTGCCCACCCGCTGCACCGGTCGCATCGCCCGCTGTTAGACTGGCTTTTACTTCGCAGTTTTGTCGGCCTTGTGGGAACGAGATCCCCGTGACGCGGCAGACGACCCTGGCCAGGGCTGGGGGTTGCCAGGCTGCATGCCCTGCCTTCTGTCTCTGGCGGTGGTGTGTGTGTGTGGTGAGCCCCCCACCACCCCAGGAGCCTCTGGGGTCATCGCCCTTCCCACCGCCGCCCCCGCAGGAGTGCAGGGCCCGCGCTCACCCGCCGTGCTCGTGCGCAGAGCACTGGCCCCGCGTGCGTCTCCTGAATCTGCATCCAGTCTGGAAGTAGAAACCTCACTGGTCATTGGAGCAGAGAATTTACCGTAAATGACTGTTCAGCAGGTACTGGAGAATTAAGTGACCCCACAGAGGCCGTGGCTACAGAAGCAGCTAGCACCCCGAGGCTTGAAGAACCCAGGGAAGGGCTTGGGATTATTACAGACAGGGAGACAGAAGGTGAAGGTGGGGCCTCCTCAGGGCTGAGAACAAAGATCTGTAAAGCAGAGCGCCCCCTGGCTAACAGCGTGGACTCCCCAGAAGCTAGAGGGGCCTGTGGAGCTGAGCTCCGCTCTCCTGCAGAGAGGCGCGGGCGTCTTGTAGGGGAGGCTGAGCTGCTTCTCCACATTTGAAGAGTGGCTTCTGCTTAGTGGGACCTCGAGTCTGTCGATGAAAAGCTGCTGTAGGGGAGAGTGACAGCAGAAGGTGGCCAGTGACAGGCTGGGCCGTCCTGCAGCACCAGGAGCCAGCTTCCAGGGGACAGGCGCTTGCCTCAGTCCCTGCCGCCCAACCACCATGCTGTGTGCAGAGGGTGACTCTGGACTGAGATGCGTTGGCCTAGCAACCTGCTGCAGACCAGCTCAGGCCAAAGACCTAAGAGCCCCAGAATCCCCAGTGCAAGGCCCAGGGCCTAAGGCTGAGGAACCTTGCGTCTGACGTCTAAGGCCAGCGGTGGAGGCAACGGCAGGGGCGGCGGCGGCAGCAGCAGGCACACCTGCCCGGGGAAGGAAGTGGCAGTCAGAAGGGAAGGAAGCAGGCCACGGGAGGAGACTGAGCGTCCCCTCCTGCTTTCCTGCTCCATCACGGGCCCCGTCTACTGGACCGAGCTAGCCAGCGGCAAAGACAGTCTTGCTCACTCCATTCTCTGGTCCACGGGCCGATCTTCTCTGGAAATCTTGTCACCGGCACCCCCAGGTGGATGCTTTACCAGTGCTTAGCATCGCTCGAGCTAGTCGAGCAGAGGCCTCATGCAAACCATCACAGGTCGGCCAGGAGATAAATGGGTGAGGAAAATGTGGGCGTGCAAGGAGAATACTACGCAGCCTTGAAAAAGAAGGGCATCCTGTCACTCTGGTGAGCATGGGCGGGAGCGAAGGATATGATCTACATGAATAAGCCGTCCACGGAAAATACAAACAAGGGATGATCCCACTCACATACAGACTCTCAACAACTAACCTTATAGAAACGAAGAACGTGGAAGGAGGCGAAGACAGACAGACAGGAGGAGGGGAGAAGGGTGCAAAGTCTCAGGAATAAGTTTTAGTGCTTGATGACAAGAATACAGTGCATATCAAAATGACTGGAAGCATAGAGTCGCTTTTTTTTTTTTTTTTTTTTTTTCCCTGAGGCAGGATCTTGCTATGCAGTGCAGGTTGGCCTTGAACTCTTTACATAGCCTAAACTGGCTTTGAACTCACAGTGATCCTCCTGCCTCAGCCTCCCCAGTGCTGGGATTACAGAGTGTACTACCACACCCAGCTCTTAGTTATTTTTATTACTATTATTATTTTCATACATCCTCACCATCAGAAAAAAGCAAGCTAGTGAAAGAATGGACCTGTCACCTAGACCGGCTGCACCTTTATGCCACAGTGACATGGCTCAGGACATCGGTTTCAGCTCACAAATACGCAGAATTATTGTTCGCTACGTAAGAACCTGGTCATGGAAATAAAAGAAAAGTTGGCTCGTTTTCCACGTTGCGACGTCAAGGTTCCAGTGTGTCCCGTTCTCTGTGTCTTCATTAGATACACGTTTTGCAAAGATTTCATCCTAGCCTGGGCCTTTTCACTTTTAGAGCTTGTCTTTGCAAGATCATTTGGGGGGCACCTGTGTGCTAACCCATCCATCCCCTGAGGTCAGGTGTGACATTTTCTGCTGACGGCTATGGTTGGGATCTTGGAGCATCTTGGGTTTCAGGTTTTCAGCACAGGGATGCTGGGCCTGCGCTGGGCTGTCTCTGGAGACAGAGCATGCTGATGATTCGAGGTGATGAGGCTGGCGCCTATTTTCACACGCTGGAGTTAACATCAAGGTTTAGGCAGGTTTTATCGGGGTCAGTCTCACACAAGCTCAGTGGTGCTGAGTCTAATAGCAAGTAGCTCTACCGGGGTCTCATTTCTGGAAGCGGGGGACAGACTGGCTCCACTTGAATGTGCAATCTTTTCCATGCTGAGCTTCAAGTCCCTGAGAAATCTGGGCAGCAATGCACTCTGGGGACCCCACGCTCTCAGGCACCGATGAAGAGGCTGGCTTAGGAGTGGACTGGCTCACCTACATATTTTATTTGGAATCAGGTTTTTTTTTTTTTTTTTTTAATCTATAGGTGCCTTGAATAGAGAACCAAAGGGGACAACAGTGAGGTCATCATTCACATCCTCGGGGCAAAGAGAGGACCAGGACATAGTCTGTTGAGTTCTTAGCAATTTCCATATTTGGCAAATCTTTCAGTGGAAGGCGCTGCTTTTTTCCACTGGCAGCGTGGTGATTTCTGGATGTGTCTTCACCGACTCTGAGCTGTGTGTGGCTCAGGGTTCCTGCTGTCGTTCCATCTGGTGCAAGCTGTGCGTGGCTGCAGGGCTGGCTCCAGGACCCCCTCTGGCGCATGTACACCTGCTGTGTCCCTCAACCCAGAATGGAGTTACCGTGGGAAAGGGACAGCGTGGAGGTGTATTTGTGTCTGCTTCCTGAGAGCGGGTCTGGAACAGAGTGGGGAACCCCATATGGTCATCGAGTAGGGGAGAAATACGTCCTCTTGGCCAAAGGGGAGGAAGAGTCATTTGTAATAGAACTGGAACGCGAGTCCTGAATGGGGAAAGGAGCCCAGCGGTGAGCTGTGTTGTGAGCACGTGCAGCTGGAAGCCGCGTGCTTTCGAGCCAGTTACGTTTATTGGCTTTTCACAGTTTACAAGTGCGCTGTGTCAATTTTATTACGAACTGGTTGGCTGTCGTGTACCTAGGTGTGGCTTTTGTGTGTTACCATACTTGAAGCACTGCTCACAGTGAAGGAAGGGACTGGGGGACCCCAGTCGCTCAGGAACAGGTCATCAGGCAGCTGGAGATGGAGGCATTGCTGATCGTGTCTTCTCAGAATGTCACCCACATGCGGAAAACTGTGTGAGGCCATGGATGAGGCGGTGCTGGAATAACAAGAGACCCGGTGCTTGAAAGGACGAAGAATCCCAGAAATGCCCACGTCAAAGCCCAGGCTAGGGGTGCCGGTGCCAAGCCCTGGCCAGAGTCCCTGAACGTTGGGAGCCCCTGACGCTGGGAACCGGTCTCCTCGGGAAGCAGGATGAGGCCCCGCTGCCTAAAGCCGTCAGGCTCCTTGAGAAGCCCGTGCTGCTGGGTGCCGTAGGCTGCAAGTCTCTACGCAGCCTCGAGTCTTATAACTCTGCAAAGGTGTAAAGAAAGGCCCCTGCTATTGCTCGGGTCCTCTGCCAGCCAGGCAGCGTCCACCACCGACCTCAGCTATTTTGTTTGTTTAATTTTTTGACCTCTGCTATTCTTTCTCATCTTTATTTTCTACATCCTCTTGCCACTTTCTCCCAGGGGCCACCCAGAGAGGGACAAACCCCTGCACTTTTTCTTAGATAAGACTAACGCGGGCAGGAACATAAGCAGTGATGGAAGCTGTCCAGCAGGGCGCAGAGGGGGCTCAGCAGGCAAGGGACCCAGCGAGCTGCTGGCAACTCACCACCAGCTCCTGCTGGGGTTCCAGCTCTCTGACTGGGCTTGGGCCCAAGGTCCCTGCCTGCAGAAGACCTGCTTGACTGCAAATGCTGGGAGACCCCTGTGCTCCCCTGGCGCCCTCTGACCCTCCTGTTCTTCAGTTCCAGCCCTGCACATCTCCAAACAAGTTGGCTGCTGTTACCCTGAGCACGTGGGCTACCATCAAACTGCAAAACACTGTTAGCAGGGCAGGGGATTCTGTGATAGCCCCCCCAGTCACAGCATAGACCTTTATACATAAAAAAAGATCATTTTGAAGAAGAAAAATAAACAAGGATATAGAAAATCTGAATAGGATCATAGTTGACTTAGATGCAAGAATATTTAGCTTATACTTAAAAACTTAATTTTTCCTAAATTTCACAGTCAGAATATTTATCAAGTACATATCAGGGTACAAAGAAACCTTCAGTAGCAGGGACAATATAAGCTTCTTTCTCTTTCCTAAATGTCTTTAAGGTTTGCCCCAAATTAGCCTTCAGTAACAGCAAAACAGAGCAATCGCACACATTCGTTTCTTTCCTCGCGTCCTTTCCGCCCCTTCCTCATGATTCAGTCTAAATGGAAAATCAGAATACGGATGGTCTAAAGCAACGGTGCTCGCCCGTCGGGGTTCCTGCAGCACAGGTAAGACACAGGAAAGACCAAGCAGGCCTGCGCTGACCGCAGAGACGCAGAGAGGACCGCGGAGGCCGAGGCACCCTCCGACCTGAGCGCGGGAGCAGGCTGAGACTTCAGACTTAGGCCAGGGGTGGAGCTTGTGGGGCAGCCTCGGTGACCCCTAAGGAGCCCACAGGGGGCTCCCTTGTGGCCTGAAAGGCGTCCAGCACTGGGGCGGGGAACAAGGGGGAGCTGGTCTCCAGGAAGATGAGCTGCTGCTTAGCGCTTCAGCCATGCTAGACGCCCACCGTGATAACTCGGCAGGTCCTCCGAGGGCCGGGAGCGACCCCTTCATTCCTCGTTCTTCAGCACGGTAGCGCCTTCGTGACTGCGGGCCTGCCCTGCACGCCGATCCCGCTCCTTGTGGCCAGCTGGTGCGCGTCCACACAGTGCCTCTTGCTTCGGGTTATAGCCCTCGCTCCTCTCCCTGTCAACCCCCTCCATCTGCGGGTCTCCTTCCCTCTTATAAAAATCTATCGCCCTGTTTCCTCTTACAGAAAAATAAAAGAAGTTTGTAGAGTTTTTTCCCTTTGTGCTAAAACAATGCTCTGTCACTCTTTTTCTTTAAACTTCTTTTTAAAATTTTTTTAAATTTGTTTTTCTTGTTTCAGAACTTTTGTTTGTTTATTTATTTATTTTTATGGCCGGCTCAGCCTGCCCTGAGGGCAGGGCTCACGCAGCATGTGGTGCCGGGGATTGAACCGCAGTCACTGCAGCTGCCTAAGCTTTCCTAAGCAGGCGCTTTAGACCACTGAGCCATCCTGCCAGGGCCCCGCTCTGTCACTCTTGATATCTACCAAATCACTGTTCATAAGACTAGTGAGCGCATCTTCTACAGCAAGGAGTCCTCCATAACCACAGTAGAATTCAAAACCAAGCTGATTGTTGTATTAACAATGCTAGAGCTGGCCAAATAGCTCAGTGGATTAAAGCACCTGAAAGCAGGCACAAGGGCCCGGGGCTCAATCCCTGAGCCTGCCATGATGGCCCTGCCCCCGGGGTGCGCTGAGAGGGCAACTGAGTCTGGGTATGGTGGCGCATGCCTGTAATCCCAGCTCTTGGGGAGACTGCAAACAGGTGGATCACTAAGAGTCCAGCCTAGGAGTGAGCCCCAGAATACCTTATAGACCTTCTCAAAAAACAAAACCAAACAATGCTGCTGGGACTACCCTTGAATGCCTCTACCGGAGGACATGCATGTCTGTTGAATACATTTCTTGAAGTGAAATTGTTCAATCAAAAGCATGCACATTTAGGGGCCCGGTGGGATGGCTCAGTGGTCTAAAGCCCCTGCTTGGGAAAGCTTGGGCAGCTTCAGGGACCTCGGTTCGATCCCCGGCACCACATGTTGCGCCAGCCCTGCCCCTGGGGCAGGCTGAGCCAGCCATAAAAGTGAGTGAATAGGGCCCGGCGGGATGACTCAGTGGTCTAAAGCGCCTGCTTGGGAAAGCTTGGGAAAGCTTGGGCGGCTTCAGGGACCGCTGTTCGATCCCTGGCACCACATGCTGCGCCAGCCCTGCCCTCGGGCAGGCTGAGCCAGCCATAAAGATGAGTGAATAAACAAACAAAGGTTCTGAAACAAGAAAAAAATAAAAATAAAAAAGCATGCACATTTAAAAACCTGATAAATTAAGATACTATCACATTTAATATATTGTCAACATGATTACGTCTAAAATCTGACTAAGTCACTGCTTAAAGAAATTGCTCCAGTTTTGACCCTACCATTTGTGTAGGAACACTACAGTTCCCTTGTAATTCCATGAATTTATTAAATCTTAAGGCTTGGATGTATTTCTTATTACAGAAACTGCCCACTGTTGCATTCCACAGAGGGTAGGACCTATGCCCTCATTAAAGCCGCAGATTTTCAGCTAGGTAAATCTGATGAATAAATTACACATTGAAATGTTTTTAAAGTTGCCAGTGAAATTGACTATCACTTTGTGAAGTTCAAAAGGTTTTGTTTTTTTTAGTGAAATGACAGCTGATGTTTGCTCAATTTTCTAACTTGCTGACGTTTTTTCTCACTAAGTTGTAACAGATATTCCTGTAGTCAAGAAATTAGTGAAGGTATTCATCATCTATTCCACTTTGTCTTTCTAAAAGTTGTTCACTTTATTTTATATTTATCTATCTATCTATCTATCTATTTATTTATTTATTTATTTGCAGAACCAGGCATTGAACTCAGGCCCTTGAACTCACCAGGCAAGTGCTTATTCTATTGAGCTATCTCCCCAGCCCCTAAAAATTGTTTATTTTAAAGATGATAAAAAATAGGAAAAGCACTTTAAAAGATACAGAATTTCAAAACGAGGCAATATGACATCAACCATGGTTGTTACGTTACATATTATTATCATACAAGCAGTTGTTCACATAACCAGATACAATCATGTAAAATTGGTCAAAAAATTAAAGCACTGACTGTTCCGCTCTTCCTTTCAATAAACAAATAGAAATTGGTAGTATAATTCTCTTAGCTCTTGTGTATCTGTGTGTGGCTGTCTTAGTCACTTTTCGCTCGTTGCTGGGACAAATACCCGACACCCAAGACGAAGGAAGGAAAGGTTTATTTAGCTCACAGTTTGTGGAGGTTTCAATCCATATTCGGCAGGGCCAAGGCTGAGTGGAGCAGGGCGGAGAGCATCCAGTTCATGACAGCGGAACAGCAACAAAATGGTGGCAGAGGCAGCCAACCAAACACGGCAGCAGAGCAACAGCTATAGCTCTAGTCTGTCTCTCTGTCTCTCTTTATATTCCACTGAGGCTCTCTGCCTCAGCCTCCACCTTAGGCTACACCCACACTCCCAGAAGTACTTAGACCCGTAATCCCATCAGTACTCAAACACAATCCCAGGGATCACGAATCAAGTCTCAATCTATAGAAGCCACGCTCCATGATTGCATGAGGCTTTGGGGGGACAACTAGACATAAGCCGTAACAGTGTGCACGTGTGCGTGTGCGTGTGCGTGTGCGTTTCCCTCCCCCTTCCTTCTTTGCTTTCCCCTTTTCCCCGTCCCAGTTGTTCTTTCCTGTTCGGCCATCTCCTCCCCTGTCACAATATCTATTGTACCTGTCGGGTTTTATTTACTCTTGCAGTCTCTGACACCAGGGAGATAATGCAGTGCTTCCGTGTGTGGGTCTGACCTCCTTCCTCTACACAGGGGTTCTCAGCCTTTCTGATACTGTGACCCCGCAATACAGATCCTCATGTTGGGGTGATGCCAAAACAAAAAATACTTTTGGTGGTTACTTCAAAACTGTAACTTTGCTACAGTTATGATTCGGCATGTAAATACCTGATATGCATTGTGTATTCTCACTGCTACAAATCAAACATAATTTAAACATAGTGATTAATCTCAAAAACAATATTTAATTATATGTTGAGAAATATGTATTACTAATTCCAATAAATAACATTTCACCGTGGCATAGCATGGGTTTAAACATAACAACAATTCCAAATAAATAACTTTTCTGATGGCTTTAGGCGACCCCTGTGTTTTGGTCGTTCCACCCCTGCTGGGATTGCGATCCACAGGTTGAGAACCGCTGATCTACGAGGATGGTCTCTGGTCCCGTCCACGTGTGGGCACCCATGTGTATAGCGGGGCCATCTGTCATAGCTAAGTCCTGGAACCCACATGGCCAGCCCCGAGGAGTGGAGGACAACGACGGGGCAGTTTTCCGCAACGGAGCCTTACTCTGCTAGAAGGAAAGGTAAATTCGAGGCTTTTGTAGGTAAATGGGGGCAACCAGCCTGTCTCATGACCTTTTGCTTTGGCTTTGTTTACCTTTTTTTTTTAAATCACCTATTTAGGATCTGTTCATTATAAAATATTTAAATATTTTTTCTTTATTGCTATTGACATTTAAGTCTTAGAAAAGCTGTTCTATTTCAAATATTTTAAAATAATTTTCAAGGTTTTGTAGTGTTTTCGGTATATTTTGTTCATCAAAAGAGTCAGTAGAAAACAAGAACCGCAGCCCCGATAGGTCCCATGACCTCCCGCCTTCTGAGTGTGTCCCGAGGGCCTTGGGTCTCGCCCCAGTCCTCTAATGGGGCTGTGGTTCTTGTTTTCTAAAGCCAAAGAGCTGGCTTTAGAGTCTTTCAAATTAGATGACACACCCGAAGAAGGAGAAAGAAGTGACTCAGATAAGAAGACTGGGTTAGATAAGCCCCAACTCGCAGAGAGAAGACGAGGCATTCCACCCAAACTGTATACAGATTCTTCTGTAATTAACTGACTTTACAATTGCTCATGCATTCAGATAAACAATAACAAGGAAATGGCCATTAGCATGGTGACAGCAGCAGCGTATAAAAGAGGCCGTGGAAGAAAGAGGCTCCACATTTGAGAACCTCACTCTCCTGAAACCCTCCCAGAACCTCCAGCAACCGAGACCATGGTCAACTCCTGTTGTGGCTCCGTCTGCTCTGAGCAGGGCTCTGGCCAGGAGGGCTGCTGCCGCCCCGTCTGCCAGACCACCTGCTGCCAGACCACCTGCTGCCGCCCAGTCTGCCAGACCACCTGCTGCCAGACCACCTGCCGCCCCAGCTGCGGAGTGTCCAGCTGTTGCCGCCCAGTCTGCCAGACCACCTGCTGCCGTCCCAGCTGTGGTGTGTCCAGCTGCTGCCGCCCAGTCTGCCAGACCACCTGCCGCCCCAGCTGCGAAGTGTCCAGCTGTTGCCGCCCAGTCTGCCAGACCACCTGCTGCCGTCCCAGCTGTGGCGTGTCCAGCTGCTGCCGCCCAGTCTGCCAGACCACCTGCCGCCCCAGCTGCGAAGTGTCCAGCTGCTGCCGCCCAGTCTGCCAGACCACCTGCTGCCGCCCAGTCTGCTGCCAGACCACCTGCCGCCCCAGCTGTGCAGTGTCCAGCTGTTGCCGCCCAGTCTGCCAGACCACCTGCTGCCGCCCCAGCTGTGGCGTGTCCAGCTGCTGTCGCCCGGTCTGCTGCCAGACCACCTGCTGCCGTACCACCTGCTGCCGCCCCAGCTGCTGTGGATCCTCCTGTTGAACCTTGTGTCTGGCTATTAACCATGAGCCTGCCATTATCATACCAATGTGACAGTGTCACCTAAATTAAATTTCCATGTCCTAAGTGGCCACAAGCTTTATTATCTTCCTATACCAGTCAGAGATTCGCAAAAGAGCTCCCTTCTGTCCATCACACACCACCTACTCTCCTGGCTCCTCCCTGGCACCCAGGCCTTAGACGCATGGTACGGTTACACTAGGCCCTGGAGTCCCCAGCTGTGACCCTCGCTGTGCCCTCCACAATTATGTGTTCATTATTCTTCAATAAATGATCTCTTGGCATCACAACTTCCTGCCTCTTTCATTAATTACTTTTTGGGGCCAATTGTCGATTCATTTGCTAGTGTTTTCTCTCTCGAGATGCAGTCAAGCTTGGGTTTCTGAGGCCAGGAAAGAAAACTGATTTTTCCCAGGGACACCCACGCTCCTCTGCTCACATGAGCCGAGCTACGAAACTGACACGGGCATTCCTCAGTTGATGAGGGCACAAGTTAAAACGTGGCGCCCCGTGCACAGGGGAGGATAGGGAGAAGAGGGGCGGAGGGGGGAGGGCCTCCAAGTGCCAGCTTGCAGACGGGCAAGAGAGGTCGAGTTCTGGTGCTCACCGGCACCGTAAGGGGGCCCAGAATTAAGAGCACACATGGCCGAAACCACTAGAAGAGAGGACGTTAAATGTTTTCATCAGAAAGGAGTTATAAATATTTGAGGGCCAGGGAGATAGCTCAGCAGTCTCGAGCGCCTGCTTGGGCAAGCTGAGGCAGATGCAGGGGACTGTGGTTCCATTCCTGGGCTCCACAGACCATGCCAGCCTCGCTGCCAGGGTGGGCTGAGCTGCCATACACACAAAAAAGAAGCTATAAATGTTTGAGCAGATAAACGTGCTTTCTCTGACCTGAACATTGTACGTGTATACATGTAACAAAACATGACATGATACCCTCCACAAACATACAACTTTTATGTGCCAATTAAAACAATGAAAAAAAAATCCCTCTTTTTTGCAAGTGTGACCTAATATCTGGATTAAGAAGGGACTATATAATAGCCAGGCGTGGCGGCACATGCCTATAGTCTCAGCACTTGGGAGACTGAGGCAGGAGGATCGGTGTTAGTTTAAGACCGGCCTGAGCTACAAAAAGTGAGCTCGAGGCCAGTCTGAACTGCATAGCGAGACCCTATCTCAAAAAGACATTTAAAAAAAAAAAAATAAAAGAATGGACTATGTAGGTATTTTTATTTATTTATTTATTATTTTAAACTTCTTTTTTTTTTTTAGAATTTTATTTTATTATTTTTTTTCTTGTTTCAGAACTTTTGTTTGTTTGTTTATTTATTTTTATGGCCAGCTCAGCCTGCCCTGAGGGCAGGGCTGGCTCAGCATGTGGTGCTGGGGATCGAACTGCGGTCCCTGCAGCCGCCTAAGCTTTCCTAAGCAGGCACTTTACACCACTGAGCCACCCTGCTGGGCCCCTATGTAAGTGTTTTTAATATGAGACACCATACCTTATTTATTTTATTGAACATTTATAAAACATTTTATGAAGCTATTTTATTGGATCACAATAGTTTTATTTTTCAGTCAATAAAAGAGCCGATCGCCTGACCTGTTCCTCACACACTACTGGACTCCGAGGACCACAGCCAGGCAGGCAAGGCACAGCAGCGTCCTACACGGAGCTCCCAATCCGGGACATAGGAGGAAGGGCTGCAGCTGCTAGGATGTGATCTATCAATGATGACCAATACACTGATCGGAAAGGAGAAATTCCTGCCTTGGGGGAGATTTTTAAAAAACGTTTAAGGAAATGTGCAGGTAAAATAACAATCGTGCGGTGAGTCAGGAGGGGGCAGGGGTGCTTGGATCTGTGTTTGGTGATGAGGAACTCGGATAGCCTCTGATGTTGACCAGAGGTAGCGGAGCTTCTCAGCCGGTCTCGCCTGTGCGCTGTCACGTGTAAGCAGCGGCAGGAGTGGGCCTGGGCATGCGCAGTGGCCATGCCTCGGGACACTGCAGAGAGCGGCTGGGGAAGGTAGGCCGGGGTGAGGTTGTGGGGGCCGGGCTTCCAGTGGGCCGGAAGCTGCTTCTTCCTGAAATTTGCACACCACCACCCTCCACCACCACCACCACAGCAACTTGGTCTTGTCCGGTGGGGCAGTCACAGGCTTCCTGCATTGAGGTCACCTTTGTCCTACCTGATGCCACGTCACATAGCGAAAGGTCCTTGAGCAAAATCCAGGAGTCTGTATAATGGAGGATCTTAAGGGAATAAGGACCAGGAAGCAATTCTAAACGTTCTAAAATGGGGACATTTCTGGTAATGGTGCTGATTATGGAAAAGCATAAGACATGGGTGGAAAAGCCATCAGCAGGGGACAGGCAGTTCCAGGAATCACAGAAAACCAGCGAGACTGATGGGGCGCCCCCCTCCCGTCCCCCCACTTCCGCAGGGCAGTGGGAATTTAAGGCCAGAAGTTCTGATCCTGATGGCAGTCACAGCAGCACATTTATACTTGGATTTGAGTGACTGTCAGTCTTTTCTGTGAGGACTAAATACGTTCAGAGTGCGGCCCAGGCCGCCCCGAGACTCCACCAGCTTCTTACCATGACTCGTGAGCTCAAGACTCAGGGTGTCACCGTGCAGCCCCGCACCGGGGGGCTTCCGGCTGCTTCATCTCTGTTCTTTTTTTTTTTTTTTTTTTTTTTTTTTTTTTA
>PVJA010034547.1:0-22463 GCA_004027025.1 Myocastor coypus | reverse complement strand
AATCTCCTTGACCAGGAAATTTGGGACACTTCTGAGTTATAGGATATTACAGCACAGGTTCTCTTATATCCTGGGTCTTTATTGACCTTGAAGGGCTAGGGCCAAAATATTGGCTATCCTTATAGCCCTTCTTTTTCTCCAATTTTTGGTCTGTTAACTTACATTCTTAACCCTCCAGCAGAAAAGCTTTGTGATACTAAGGTTCTTACACTAAGGAGACAATATGATGTATACACATGTGGGTCTGATTTATTGAGAGTGAAATTCTAACCCAATCACATCTTGGCACAACTTTTTAATTTTAGGAAAAGCATAAGTTCTTGATGAAAGAAAACTTACTGTTGTAGATATGTGTGTGGCCCTAGTCACTGTGGAACTATTTAGAATTCTGCAAAAATATTTTTATAAGCTGACTTCCAGTTACTATAATCATGACAATAATTTTTTACACCCTGTCACCTATTGAATTAGCAACCAAGTTCTTTTCTTGAGCTATTATTCAAATGAATTCCATCCTCATTCAAATTAATTTCAGTATCATAGAAGTTAACAATGGGAACAGTACATTAAATCATCTAGCCTATTTCTTTGTGCGAGGAGAATTGATTTTTATATTGCAGTTTCTAGTGTTTTGTCCAGTGAGTTTTAAATGTCTTAAATAAATGTTATTCTGGTTCTGGGTGGTCATCTCATCAAATTCCAGGGGAAACTTTTCATGGCCTGCTGGGATATATATGGATTTTTTTTATGCTGTGTAATTTGCCAATGCTCAGAGCCTTCAGAAGCCAGGCAGTGAATTTTTCAAAGAAGTGTGTGTGTGTGTGTGTGTGTGTGTGTGTGTGTGTGTGTGTGTCTGCCCGTGCACGCATGTGTGTAGTGGGCTGGGTGAGTCATGGCTCAGAAGGGAAGACCAAGGGCTACTTGAGAAGGGTGACGCAATGCACTATATTTGAGACTACTCCGTTTGCTTTCATTTTGTAATACAGAGTGGCTTGGAGAATCTGTATAAAGAAATAGACGCAATCGTAAAGCTAGTGAGGGGCAGTTGAAAACTATGCATGGTTCTGGTGCCAATTTAGGTCCTAGTTGCATAGGTTTTATGAGAGCAGAATGTAGAAGCTAGCCGAAAAATTCCTTAGCTGAAGGTTCTTTTTAAAAGATACTCTTGCATATGGATGCTTTAAGTTGGAGACCTAAAGTAGAAAGGCAGAGTCCAGGCACTTCAATGCTAATTGCTAATTTCTTTCTACCTTTATAATTCATATGCCACCTCTCATTTATAGACAAAGGAATGGTTGGAGTAGATATCTATATTCACATACAGCCTAGGAAACAAAACTAGATGGTGGGCTTTTCCTTGATTCTGGTTTTACCTAATTCACATTATCAGTTTTGCTATTTGTAAAATGAGATGAACGAAGACCTGAACCATTAGGGCTGGTCAAATAGCTCAGTGGATTAAAGTGCTTGCAAGCAGGCAAAGGGCCAGCGGTTTGACCCCCAGGCCTACCATGCTAGGCCCTCCCCCAGGGCCCACTGAGATGGTAATTGAGACTGGGCATCATGGTTGGAGTCTGTAATCCCAGGCTATAAACAGTCAGATCACTATGAGTCCAATCTAGTAGTAAGACCCTAAAGACCATGTAGACCCTTCCCAAAAATACAAAAAAACCCAAAACAAAACAACCAAAGAGTATTGGGAAATAGCTCAATAGAATAAGCACTTGCCTGGCAAGCACAAGGTCCTGAGTTCAATCCCCAGTACCGCCAAAAAACAAAACAACAACCAAAGACCTGAATCAAACACCACAGATATTAGTGTAGACCAAATATAAAATAAGTTGGGAGGTCTAACTTGGCTAACTGGAGGGGTGTCAAGTTGGAGATGTTCAGAGGAGGAGGTTCAAAGACAGTGTGCTCTGAAATGGGGGAGGCAATCATACCCTGAAATGAAAAATTAATTTGAAGGATAATGTATGTAGGTCAATTGGATCATTGAAAAGGAGAAGGGCCACTTTCCCAGATGACCCGCACCATCCCTGGCCCCTGAGGAATAGCCATCCTGGGGAGAACTCCAAATAGCTTAAGAGGATGAACTGGCACTGCAGGCCCAGATTCCAGGGACAGACCCTGCCTATGGGCCTCTTCTTCCTGTTGCCACCCCCACAATCATTAATGCTGTATCCTTGTGACATTGTCTCTAGCATTCTTCTTGAGCAAGGGAACCCCCCCTCTCGAGCAGAAAACAGCTAAACACAGTAAATAGAGCCAAGTTCACTGGAGGGACCCAGCACAGACTCACCACAGACTGTATCTGGACAGGGAGGGTGGGATTGGAAGAGTTCTACCAAGACTAAAACTCTGAGATAGCAGCAAATCCCAGACAGTGGCCACCATCCTAGGCAGTGAGGAAGTCACCCCGAATCAAATACAGAGCTGTGTCAGCCTCTGCTGGGTTGAAAGGAAAATTATTGAGGGCAAAAGAAAAGATGGGAAAGGCAGAAACAGAATTTCTGGCAACAAACTCAGTTGGAAAATCTCTGAAGTGTGAATGGGGTGGTTCACGTAGCACAAAGGGAAGTTATTGGCAGAGTGAAGGAGAAGCTGGAGTCAACCAATTTATTTCACATCCTCCTCTTCTCAAGTTAATTAAAGTGGATGGACCTTGGGACAGAGAAAAATGACTGCAGTTAACCACACCCTAAAGTGCAGCTTGCATCAAGGAGGTGGCAAAGGGGAAACTCGTGCTGCTGCGCACAGACAGGAACTAAAGCAGGAAGGAGGTGTGCAGGCTCTGGGCTCCGTGCCGTGGGGGTCGTGAGCACAACGCATGTACGGGCTCCTGCTGGGGTGCTTTTTTGTGTGTTTTTATTTTTTAATTTAATTTTATTTTGAAAAGTAAAAGCAAAGCAAGAACAAAAATCAGAAACACAGAAAGAAACAGGGCAGCATACAGCAGGACTGCTGGAGTGTTTGATACAGGCTCCTGCCAGATTTTGCTCATTTTAGTTCTGCTTTAATGTAGACTTTGGATTTTTTGTTTTCTCTTCTCTCCTGCCCTCTTCTTTCTTTCTCTCCCTTTCCTCTCTGCCTCACTTTCCATATTTTCTTCTATCCTTTCTTCTGTATCAGTAAATATCTTACAGTCTCCCTAGTGTAAGAACTCAAAAGAAGAAATAAAAATGGAAAGGCATAACACAGCTGAATGGAAATCAAGGACTTAAGGGTTAAACAATGAGGTGACTGCAAACAGAAAAGATAGGAAGCTAGCTGGGCGTGGTGGCTCATGCCTATAATCCCAGCACTTGGGAGGCTGAGGCAGGAGGATTGGTGCGAGTTCTACAAAAGTGAGCTCAAGGCCAGCCTCAACTGCATAGCAAGACCCTGTCTCAAAAAGACAAAAAAAAAAAGCTTAGAAAAGATAGGAAGCATGGCAGGGGCAAAGCCATGCACTTATATACACAGGATGAATTACATAATGGTCCTAGGAACCTCCAAAATGTCTTTGACACTAAGGATAGCAATGTGTAACACTAAAAATATGCTTGGAATGTGTGTCATTCTGGTCTTTTAGATGTGTGCTGCTTCCAATATAATTTCAGTTACTGCTATACTCTCTCTCAAGTAAATGGTTGGGTTAGAAGAAAATAAAAAAGAGTATTAAATGAGAGTAAGAGATTTGGAAAAATGCTGTAGAATTGGCAGGCTACAATTTTGTATATACTTAGATTTCTAAATGTCTGTGTAAAATGTGTAACTGCTTTTATCACATCCTATAAAGATTTATTAGAATATCAATGATTGATAAAAAATACTAATTCCTGTTAAGTCTAAGATATTTGATACTCAGAAAGACAGTGATATTATGCTCAAGTACCCATGTTATAGAGTAATAGTATCACTAAACTTTTATTCTGGAGGGTTAAGAATATAAGTTTAGAGACAAAAAATTAGAGAAAAAGAAGGGCTATGAGGATAGCCAATATTTTGGCCCTAGCTCTTCAAAGGTCAGTGAGGACTCAGGACATAAGAAAACCTGTGCTATAACATCCTATTTCTTATTTTTCAACTCTTTTGCCTACTTTTGAAGTTCTTTTCCATTTTCTTCTATACTCTGTTCTCTCAGCCTTTCCTGTTTGCTCATATTCATGTTCTCCCCTCCTTCTTTTTGCTCTTCCTTGTTTTAACTGTCTCTTTGTTTTCTCTTGCTTTTTCTCCACACTTCAGATGAACAAATATATCAACATGTTCTGATAGTCTTGGAACCTTCCTCAATCCCAAATCACACTTCCTCCTTCTACCTCCCACTCGGACAAATATTTTCTTATATGCTCAACACTTGTTTTTGCTCAAATTATAAAAGAGCTCCAACAATGTGACCTTTATATGATTTTTTTACCTATTATTATTTCTCTCCTTTATCTTTTCTCCTATTATCTTACATCTATCTTTCACCCATCACGCTATCTCTTCCTTTCCCTTTTTATTCCTACATCAGAAAATAACTGCTAATGACATATCATATAGGCTGTGAAGGGAACTGATAAAGGGTGCAAGTGTAAATGCAAGGATTAAAACACGTAAATGAGAGATAACTGGCTCTGTTGTTGCTGTTATAACCAGTAGTAATTCTCTCCTCACAGCACAATGGCAAGGTCCAAACAACTTAAGCTGAGAAGCTGAGGGAGTGAACATTATCTGTGCATAAATGAAGCCTTGAGCACACCACTGAAGGGGAGACTCTAACTAGATATTCTTTTTTTATTGTCTAAACAATATTATTGCAAACTTTTATTCTCAATGAACTAAGACAAAGTATATATATATATATGTATATATATATATCCTACATATATATATTATATATATATATATATATATATATATATATATGTATGTATCCTTGTGTATACATATATTTCTTTCTTCCTAAAGTTTCTAATACTAGGAGAAAATATCATACCATGTCTTATAAGTAGATTATAAGTCAGAGAAACAGTATGAATCATAAAACAAAAAGTATAATTAAACAGTATTAAGAAAATTAGTTAAATATTCATTAATTAAAATTAAATTAAGAACTTCAAAACAATATTCCAAAATTCAAATCAAATCATGAGTCCAACTTAGAGGCCAGAGTGTTGTGTATCATATGTACAAATCTATAATCAATTCAGAGTACTCGCATAGTATTTGAATAGGTGAATATATACAAAGATATCAACTAAGAAAAAGTTTCCATGTTAGTAAAGAATTACTAAGAATAAAACATAACATAAATACTGGAATGGCAAGTATATGAGCAGAACTTCTCACAGTTTGGGGATAGGATATCACACAAAGTTCTGTTATGTCATGTACATGGACAGTGTCCATGATGCTTACTGGTGGCCAGGAGTGATTTGTGGGATTGACTTACTACTATTTCCTTGATATCCACCCTGTAGGCCCAGACAGAATTAAGACCCTTAGAGTACAGGAGAAGTCCACTGGTATGATATGCTGCTGGAAATATTTTGGTGCTGTATATAAAAGAATAGTAGAAAGAGTGCTTTTGTATACCTCTTTTTCTCCTGTATTTAATTGTTTGCTCTACTTGGTGTGTTCTTTCCGTTCTCCTTCATGGAATTGTGGTCATTTTGAGCCTTCTCTAGAATATCTTTTAGTGAACTATGCAGGGTTGGCTTTGTCATCATGAAATTCTTTAGTTGTTCTTTGTCCTGGAAGTATTTCACTAGTCCACTAAACTAGAAAAAAGAGTTTTGTAGGGTACAGCAGTCTGGGCTGGAATTTGTTTTCTTGCAAGATTGGAAGTACTTTGCTCCATGTTCTTCTTCACTTGATAGTTTGTAAAGAGAAATCAGTTATTCTAATGGATTTTCCTTTAAATGTGATTTGTTTCTTTTCTCTAGCAGCTTTTAGTATGCTGTTCCTTGCTGAATCTCTGGGATCTTGATTATTATATGTCTGGATGTGGTTTTAATTGTTTTGATGCTATTTGGAGCTCTATATGCTTCAGTTACCTGAATGTCAAATTGTTTTCCCATATTTGGGAAGTTTTCTGCTGTTACTTCTACCCCTATTCTTTTTATATAATTTGTCCAGACTCCTTTGTCATTGATGCCTATTAATCTTACACTGTTCGCCTTTGCATCATCTTGCAGATGTTGAATTATATTTTCTTGCATCCTACTGGTTATTAAGAGATCTTTTCTTACCTCTTCACTAGCTGCAATGGTGTCTTTAAGGTCTGAAAATCTATTTTCACTTTCATTGAGATGGTTTTGCCACCTTGTGATTGACGTTTTAAGTTCTTGTATAGCATTTTGAATCTGCTTCATACATTCTATTACTCTCCTTTATTGCTCATTCAAGGATGCCATAATTTTTCTGTTCTCCTCTATTTTTCATCATTGTCTTTAGAAGCACTTAGTAGTTCTTTTGTTATAGGTATTATTTCTTTTTTTACTCCAGAAATTATTTCTAATCTGATTTTCTCTATGGCTTTCTGCAGTTGTGTCTTTACCTTGGATACTATAATTTCAGATATTTGAGGTGTGTAATTTCCAATTTCTTCTACGCTATTGTCTCCTGCATTTGCTCTGGGTGGGCTCAGGCCTGAGAGCACACTTTGCTCCTCCTCTTTGTCATTTTGTATAGCCCTGCCTTCTGACTTTTGGTTTAGAGCTTTGGTAGTGTTCTTACATTAGCACCAGATCTGGATCTACCAAGTTCAAACTCGTCCAGGTGGGTATGGCTTGGGTCTTGCTGCTTTGCTACATTTCTCCCTGCTGTATCCCTTGCAGACAAACCTGCTGTGCCACTGTGGCAAGATGTTCTGCTCCTGGATCAGCTGAGGGAGGTTTTGATTCTAGTCTCTCTGCATGGAGTTCTGCCACAGTTTTCCACACTGGGCACACTAGGCCTGGTTGCTGGGTCAAATGAGTTTCCTGTGGGCCACAGGTGATTTCTCTCACATGCTGGGCCTGGTTGCTAGGTCGAAGGAGTTTCTTTCTGTCCCAGGGAGGTCTCACACCTAATTAGAAGATTTTTATAGCAACTGTAATCTCTCCTCATTTTACTTGACCTCAGTGCCCAGCACCAAATACACACACATATACACAGGTGTATACATATAAGCATACTCACACAAACATGGGAAAACAATGCAAAAAGGCTCCAAAGGTCTCCAGACTCTCTCAAGGGGCATTGATGAAGAGGGAAGCAAGCATCAGACAGTGGAGCTTTACAAAATGATTAAACTGCAGGTTAAATTAAAAAAATACTTGCTAAGTTCAAAGAGTACATTGTCCAAAAGAAAATGGAGTGATTACACAAACTGGCCGATGTGGATATGAGAGTAATAAATAAAGAATTGGAAGAGCCGATCAAAACAGTTGAAACCATGAGTGGCAAAAATATCAAAGATATACTCCATGAAAAGGGGCCAGACAGAAATACTGGGAATTATATATATATATTTCATGAATAAAGAGACTCATGAAGAGAATAAAGAGACTCATGAAGGGAAACCATCAGTACCCTGGACAGAAACAGAGAAGCCAACAAAGCCAAAAGTTCAGATGAAATGAATAGTTAAGCAAGGCAAATAGTTAAACAAAAGACGAAAAATAAAGATGAGGAATGCAATAGTAAAGATAAACCTGTGTCTTTCTGAAATATCTATCAATGTAAATGACCTCAAGTGCAGTTGAGAGACACAGATAGGTACAGGGCATCAAAGAACAAAATCCAATGATCAGTTGTGTTCAAGAAATACATTAAAAAGAAAGCTGGGGATGGTGGTGCACGCCTGTAATCCTAGCATTTGGGAGGCTGAGGCAGGAGGATCGGTGAGAGTTCAAGACCAGTCTGAGCTGCCAAAGTGAGCTCAAGGCCAGCCTGAACTGCATAGCAAGACCCTGTCTCAAAAAACAAACAAACAAAACAAAACAAAAAAACATTAAAAAGAAATTCATTGCTTAAAAACCAAAGAATGTAAAATAGTATTTTATGTACCAAAATTCCAAAAGCAAGCATGTTTACTCAAAGATAAAATGAATTTCAAAGTAAAATTGGTCAGAAGAGGCAGAGGAAGATATATGCTAGTTGATAGAGACCGCTGTATACTAGCTATAAACGTATGTGAGCCATACTGGAGCTCCTACAATAAATAGTATTGGAAATATAAGATCAAATAAACACCCACAAAATTGTAATGGAAGTCCTCAGCACCCTACTTTTTTAGAGAAATGTCAGTGAAACCAAAACCAAGAAAGAAGTATCAGAGCTGATACATGTTTGGTAATTTGTTTTCCTTTTGGTACCAGGCATTGAACTCAGGGCTTTCCAGGCAGGTGCTATTCTGCTGAGCTGCATTTCTGACCTGAACCATACATTTGAACAGATGGATTTGTAGATATCTACAAAGTATTCTATCATATAACAAGAGAATACACATTCTTCTCAGCAGCATATGGCACTTTCTCCAAAATAGACCTCACACTAGTCCAAAAACCTCAGGTAATGAAATCATTGTGCGTTGATACTAGAAACTACACACACACAAACACATACACACACACACACACACACACACACACACACACACACTAACATTTGGAAACAACACATGTTTGAACAATTAATGGGTCACAAAACTAATCAAAAAAGAAATTAAAAAATTTCTGGAATCAAACATAATGATAGTACAATACACCAAAATGTGTGAAACACAATATAAGCAGTCTTGAGAGAGAGGCAATAAGCAGTTGTTCTCACATTAGAAAAACAGAATCAGCTCAAGTAAAAATGTAATGGTGGCCTCAAGACCCTTGAAAAACAATAAAACAAGCCTAAACCTAGTTTAAGGAGGGAAATCATAAATGTCAGAGTGGCAATTAATAAAGTTGACACTCAAAAAATGTAAAGAATCGAAGAGCTGATTCTTTGAAAAAATAAACAAAACCGATAAACATTTACACAAACTTACCAAAAAGAAGAAAAGACTCATGGCAATGCAATTACAAATAAGAAGGGGAAAATCACCATGGGCACTGCTGAAAGACAAAAGATAGAGATTATTTTGAAAAATCGTGCTGCAATAAATTGAAAAATCTTCCAGATATGAACAGATTCCTAGACACCTATGAATTAGCAAAACACAACCAAGAAACATTTTGAATAATCCAATGATAAACAATAAAGTTGAGTTAGTACTAAAAACCTACCAAGAAAAGCCCAAGTTTCACTATAGTATACTACAAGACTTTGGAGGAGGTTAATGCACCGATACTTCCACAAATTCTTTAATGAAAGTGAAAAAGGAGTGCTTCCTAACTTATTTCAACAAGGCAGCATCACTCTGATACCCAAACTAGACAATGACCCAACCAAAAAAGAAAACTATAGGCCAATCTTCTTTATGAACATAGATCCAAAATTCTCAATAAGATATTGGCAAGTAGAGTACAACAAATAATCAAAAGGATCATATATCATGACCAAATGTGTTTCAACTCAGGGATGCAAGGATGGTTCAACATATGCAAGTCAATAAATATAACACATTGCATGAACAGAAACAAGGAAACTGCATGATTGATTGTATCATAGATACACCAAATCTTTTGACAAAATCAATACCTATTCCTGATAAAATCCCTGATGAAAATAGGTCTAAAAGGACCTTACTTGAACATGATAAAAACCACTTATGACAGACCAATGGCCAACATCATTTGGGGAAAATGTGAGCTTTTCCTGTAAAATAAAAGAAAGGTGGAGGTGCAGGATCAAGCTTAGTGGCACAGCAACTGCCTGGCAAATGCAAAGTCCTGTGTTTGACTCCTGGTATACAAACAATCACCTCCCTGCAAAACGCTAAAAAGACAAGGGTGTCCATTATCACCATTCCTATTCAGCATAGTCCTCTAAACATTAATCAGAGTAATCAGGCCAGAAAAAGAAGTAGAAGGGATATATATATATAGGAAAGGAAGAAGTCAATTTATTATTCACAGATGTTATGGTTCTCTAAGACCCAAGCAATGCTATCAAACTGTTTCTAGAGTTAATAAATAAATTTCAGTATATATCTGGGTACAAAAATCAATACTTAAAAAACGAGTAGCATTTCTGTACTTTCATAATAAACTTATTGAGAAAGAAATTAGAGAAACAAACCCACTTGTAATAGCATCAAGAAAAATTAAATTCTTAAGAATTAACCTACCAAGGAAGTGAAAGACCTCTATAACAAAAAGTACAATACTTAAAAGGAGGTTAAAGCAGGCATCAGAAAATGAGAAGAGATCCTCTGTCCTTACATAGGCAGAACCGATATTGTGAGAATGACTACACTTCTAAAACTAGAAGTATAGATTGAATGGAGTATAGCTTGAATGCAACCCCAAGCAAAATACCAACAGCATTCCTCACAGAGCCAAACTGAAAAACAAGTCCCAAATTTATACAGAAATGGAAGAGACTTAGAATAGCAAAAGCAATTCTGGGCAAGAAGAACAAAACAAAGCATCACAATGTCTGATTTCAAGGTATACTACAAAGCTACAGTGAATGCAAACAGCATGGCAACAGACTTGTGAATCAGTGGAACAGAATATAAGCTGCAGAAACAACCTCAGGCACATCCAGCCTCCTAGACTTTGTTAAAAGTTCGAAAACATACACTGGAGGAAGGACAGCTTCTTAGCAAATGGTCTGGAGAATCTGGCTACCCACATGCAGAGCTGTGAAGCTAGATCCACATCTCTCACCATGTAATAACACAAAGTTGAAACAAATCAGGGATCTAAATATTAAACTAACACTGTCCTTTGGTAAAACTCTTAAAGTTATAGGTGTAGGCACCAGAACTCCAGTTACATAATCAATAGCAGGTAGCCTCAAAGGGGATAATGTCAAAAGCCAGCCTGATAGCTCAGCGGACTAAGTGCCTGCTGAGGCAGAGTGCAGCAGCCAGGGTTTGATCACTGGCATGCCGTGCTGGCCCTGTCCCCAGAGCAAGCTGAGATGGGGATGGAGACTGGGCATGGTGCCTCATGCCTGTAATCCCAGCACTTTGGGAGGCTGAAAACAGGAGGAGCATTCAAAGTCTGATCTATGTAGTGAGACCCTGTAGGCCATGTAGACCCTGTCCTAAATGTAGAAAAAAGATATAATATCAAATGGAAAGGCTTCTGTACAGCAAAGGAACTGTACAATAGGGTGCAGATAGCTTACAGATGTGAAAAATATTTGCTAGCTACACCTAGGACAGAGAATTAGTATTTAGAATATATAAAGAACTAAAAATTATATTCTATGATAAATTAAAAGATCTGATCAAAATACCGACAACTAAAATAAAATACAAATCACCATAAATACTTGGAAAAATGTTCAACATCTCTGACTATAGAGAAACAAATTTAAACAACATTGAGGTTTCACTTTACTCCATGAAGAATAGCTTTCACCAAGAAATCAAATAATAAATGCTGGCAAGGCTGGGGTGAAACAGGAACCCTCCTATACTGACTGGGAAGGCAAATTACTATAATAATTATGGAAATCAGCATGGAGAATTCTTTTTGTTTTAAGAATTTTTGTTTATTTTTTTTGTTTCAGAACTTTTGTTTATTTGTTTATTTATTTTTATGGCCAGCTCAGCCTGCCCTGAGGGCAGGGCTGGCACAGCATGTGGTGCCGGGGATCGAACTGCGGTCCCTGTAGCCGTCTAAACTTTCCTAAGCTGGCACTTTAGACCACTGAGCCATCCTGCTGGGCCATGGAGAATACTTAAAAATTAAAAACTAAAATGTGACTCATTGGACCCAACTATTTCCATTCTAAGTATTTTTCCCAGAAAGCACCATGTCATGATGACACGTGTACACCTGTTTATAGTAGTGTGATGCTTACTAGCATATAAACAGCTTAATCTTGGAAGCAGTTTATATGTCTATCAATTGGCGAATGGATAATGAAAATGTGGTCTCTATAATAATGGAATAGTACTTGACTATAAAGAAGGATAAATTGAAGACATTTGTAGGAAATTGGATGCACCCTGAAAACATAATGTTAAGTAAAGCCAGACACACAAGCTTAAATGCTGCATGGTTTGTATGACATAAGAAATCCAAGGTACAAATAGGGGGAAAGTAAAATATTGATGAGAGGAAACAGAGAGATACATGGTTTGCAAATGGGTAGAGGACCAAGAAACCAAGAGCGGGGAGAAGGGAGGTGATGGTGATTAGAAAAGCTGAAGGTGTGACGTGCACACATCCCACCCACCCACAAAGGAAGTAATCGAGTGTCACAAACATGAGCTACCAAAACATGCGGGCAGATCTAGAGAAGGAGGGAGGAGCATGTGGAGAGAAAGTGGAATCAAAGAATCGAGACACGAGACACGTTTGGAGCACGTACCTGCTCACTGGGTGAGAGTCAGCATCGTGTGCTGCCAACAAGCGCTAATAAAAATTAATGCACTTCGTGATTAATAATGCATTGCATCATTAACAACATAGTCATTATTAAAATTCAATGAATTTAATATCAGCTAGCGAGGTGGCGGTTGCCTAAGACTGATGTGGATAGCACCGGTTCTTTCCAAATCTCACAGATGTAAGGCCCCTAATGGGCTTCAAGTTCATCTGCCCTCTGCTGTGCTGCGTAATTTCCCACTTTAACACTCAGGATGATTGTGTGCTCAAAGCCTATTTGAATTCTTTCTGCTACAGAAACCCATCAACACTCCGGGCTTCAGTAGCGGTCATTGTGAAGGTTCTGATTGAACGGACTGCCTCCTGGACGCATCCACTGGTTGGTCTTCTGTTCATTTGAATACAGGTGCGACTGCGCCCTTCCGGCCCCCGTGGCCTTTTTCTCAGGCCAGCTCAGCCTTCTCCAGACTCCGCGGCTGTGTACTGGAGGACAGCTGTGTACCTACTGAGTTTTAGTCTTCATGACATGCACTCTTTCTGTGGCTGGACAGAGCAGAGGCTTGGCGTGTGTTTGCTAAATGGCTGAATACATTCCAGCCAATCCCACTGAACACTTTAGTTATCTATCATTACAGACCTTTGTGCAGCAAAACCATTTTTGTCATACCTCCTGTATCATTTTGCTCCCCATCTCAGCCCTCATTAGAAAGAAAGTGCAAAGAACACCTTTGCCTCTAAATCACTGAATCTCTCAGGGAGTAATCTGCCCTTTTTGGTAAGCCAAAAGCACAGCAAGGATTATTTCAAGCCTTCTCCTTCTCCTCTTGCAAAAAACGGAAACCAGCCTCACTGAACACACCCAGTGTCCCTCCAGCTCTGCTGCTAGCTGCAGTGCTGCAATGTATTGAAGCTGCAGTGAGTGCCAACTACAGAGTGGTGACCTGCTCTGTTCCCCAGGCTGCTGCTCCGATGTGGGAAGTCCTTAACACAAAGCAGGAAAAAGCATCCTCTCTGAGCACAGGGAAAAGTCCTCCCTGTCAGCTCAGCAGCCTCTTCCTGTCTCCACCAGCCACTTGTGTGGGTTCTCATTCTTGGATAAGCATGCAGGTTTTAAGAGTGATAACAGACAGGCTCTTGGAAATAGTCAAGATCTTGGGAGTGCCTGGTTGTTCAAGAAAGGATGATGTTAAACAAAGAAACAAACTAGATGTGGGTAAGTTACTTCAAAGGGAATGAGCCAAATATATATTTTTATTTATTTTATTTATTTATTTTTTATTTGATTATTTTATTTTATTTTTTTCTTGTTTCAGAACCCTTGTTTGTTTATTCACTCATTTTTTTATGGCTGGCTCAGCCCACCCCGAGGGCAGGGCTGGTGCAGCATGTGGTGCCGGGGATCGAACTGTGGTCCCTGAAGCCGCCCAAGCCTTCCCAAGCAGGCGCTTTAGACCACTGAGCCATCACACCAGGCCCCTATATTTTTTTAAATATGGCCCTGCTGGCACACCAAGGCCAGTTTGCTCAGATGTGCATAATTTTACATAAAAATATGAACAAAACCCTGAAGGGTGAGGAAGCCTGATACTCTGAAATTAGGCTGGCTGTGGCTCCCAGTGCTGTGGAGTCCACTGGTATGGGATTACTAAACTGGCCTTGTCAGCTGCGTGTGGCTGTCCCGACAGACGGCGGAGAGACCAGCCCAGCAGGTTGCCTGCAGCCTGGCGGTCTCAATCCCCAAGCCCAGATATTTTATTGGTGATGAAAAGCCGAGCTCATAAAGAACTGGAGAGTGCTGGAAGAAAGTATTAACACATCCCTCCCACGGAGGCCAAATGTTAGATCAATCACGGCTTCCAGCCAGTGCAATGACTGCAGGGGATCATATGCTAATTTATGCACAGTGCCATCAGGAACTGGGAAGCGAGTTCTAGAAGCTCTCTGATTCTCAAGCTGACGTTGCTGCCTCTTTAAAATCCATGGGGGTCTGGCAGAAGCCAAGTCCATCGCTGCAGTGGCCACCTATGGCCTCTGCAGGCCAGGTGCTATCTCCTAGCTTCCTTCTTTGTCTCTCCATTCCTCCTATCTTCCGGTTCTGCTCTGGGCAAGGCTGGCAGGAAAGTTTGCATCCACACAGAATGATGGGTGATCGCTTAAAATGTTTTCTTATAAACTGCAGGGAAACAATGATGTATGTGAAAACAAAATATGTTGATTGTCTGTGGTTTCGAAGAGACCATTTGGAACAATGGAAAATTGGGCCCAGCTTTGCAGTACTAGAAAGTTGAACTGGCAACTTGTTTCTCATTTTTTATCTCAGGAAAGACTCTAATCTGTCTTTCTGGGAAAGGAGAATTGGGAGGAGGTAATGAAACCATCAGCAAGAAAACTAGAATTCACCCCCTAGCAATATAAATAATTGGAAGTTCTTAAATGGCAATCGGCATGGTTACAGATGACATGACATTTGTTGATGTAAAATGGGATATTCCCAGGGGCATGGTTGGCTTTAATTGTTCTAATCCCAGAGTCTTTATGAGCTCAAGACTGAGCTGTATCTTGTAGTGTCCTTGTGGCAAGTATCATGGATGGCAACAGAGATACGTTTAATAAAGTCATCTTTCTATGCAGAGCCTGAAGACTCACAAAACAGCTCTTTGCACTGCCTTGTGAGTGCAACACACCAGAGGTAATTTCCATGTGCTTTTTCATCTTCTGTTGCACATAGCCCCTTGTGGGGTCTGGCCATATTTGAACACTGAGGAAGCTGTCTAGTTGGCTTTGTAGTTAATTTCCTCATCTCTGCACCGCTTCTTGCTCACCAGTTGTGAGAGGAAGGAGAATGATTTGAATTTAGAGAGGAGGATGGAGGTGCTCTTGATCTGATGGTGGAAAGGTCATGCTGAGTGGGGGGACCTTGGAAATCTGTTTTTGTTATGCTCTGAGTCTTGGAGGAAAAGGCCATGGCATTATTTCTGTTTCTGAGGCTGTTTCCTTTTCTTAAAGGCTTTTTTTTGGGGGTGGGGTGCAGGGTCTCACTATGCAGCTCAGACTGATAGTGATACTCCCGATTTCTGCCTTCTAGCGCTGATATTATATGCATGTGCCACCATGCCCAGACTCCATTGCCAGCTCAGTATGCCTGGAGGATGGGGCTGGCATGGCATACGGTGCCAGGGATTGAGCCCTGACCCCTGCACTTATGTAAGCAAGCACTTAGTCCACCGAGCTATGCTGCCAGCCCTTAAGGCTGTTTGCTGAAGTCAACTTGCTTTGGTTCTCTGATTATTCAGATAATTACAAGCCAACCAGCATGGGCCATCTTTGAGGGGTGTGCAAATTTATATTGGTTAACTTCTAAGAATTTTGTAAATCACATTTCAGAGAAAATCATCTCTGCACATACCCTACGCATTGTAATATCTTCTCCAGAAGATGCTTCCTGAAACACTGCTACAGCTGTGACATTAACCCTGGGCTAGACCAGGTCTCCCACTTCCACAGCAGCCTCATGGCACAGCTTCGCCTGGGGGTCCACCTCTGAGGCTTGGGCACATGTGTTACACTTTTACTTGCCCTCTTTTCTTTGCCCCATTCTGTATCTTACCATCCTGGCTCTTGGATCTCACTGTGATCATGGAGCTCTGGACTTTGCTCTGGTCTCTCTGCCACTCTGTCCAGACAATGTTCAGTCTGTCCCTTGACTCAGCACAATAGATCTGTGAGAAATAAGCAACCCTAACCTACCCTTCTTGTAGTGGCCAGCAAGGCTGAAACTATTTGTAGCCCAAGCTATTAAGGATGGTGTAGAACTCAGATTCGGGTCTTTTGCTCTTCTCCATGACAGCGCCAAGTGCTGTGATTGTGACTTTCAGGCCATTAGGAAACTATTGGGGACATCCACATTAGATACCCGTATGGACTTTTAATTCTATGAAAGTATTGAAATGTAGTAGTAGTTAGTGCAATTGAACTTGTCACATGGTGCTCATTTCAGGAAGAAATTAAATCTATCATCAGAGATCAATGATTTTTTTTTAGGGTCTGAGTGCTCCCTAAAGTCCTGAGGTGTCATCCATGGACTTGAGTGAGGGAGTATGCGGTTGCCCCAATTTTCTCCCTGTGACTTTGTTGCTTGTGTACAGGTCTGCTAGTGATTCTTGAGTGTTAACTCTGTGTCCTGCTGCACTAAAAACCTAAGAATAGAAAAATGATAATTGAACTTTTTCCTTTTCTATCTTTTTTTCTTTCATTTGTTTCTTATCTAGTTGCTCTGGATAGTGTTTCCTGAACTATCTTGAATAGGAGTGGTCATAGTGGAAATTCTTATCTTGTTCCTAATTTTGGAGTGAAAGCTTTTAGCTTTTGACCATTTAGTATGATGCTGACTGTTGTTTTGTCATAGATGGCTTTTATCAGATTGAGATAAAGACTATATATTCTAATTTTCTGTAGGATTTTATCATGAATGGGTGGCTGGCTTTGTCAAGTACTTTTTCTGCATCTATTAAGATGATCATGTGATTTTTTTCTTTGGTTCTGTTAATCTGGTATTACCTTTACTGATTTACATATGTTGAACTCTATCCTGGGGATGAATCCTACTTGGCCATGTTATATAATCTTAACAATTTGCTTCATTTTGTTATAGTGTCTTATTGAGGCTTTTTGTATCTATGTTCATTACAAAGATTGGCCTGTAGTTTTCTTTCTCTCTCATAGTTTTCTTTTTTTGGTTTGGTTCTTTTATTGTTTTAGAATCATGGTAATAGTTGCTTCCAGGAATTATTTATTATTATTATTATTATTATTATTATTGTATTTTAGGGAACGGTTTATAGGGTGTTCAGGGTCTCACTACTTCGGATTCATAGTGATCCACCTGTTTACCTCCCAAGAGCTGGAATTACAGGCACACGCCACCATACCCAGTCTCCTTTGCCACCTCAGCATGCTCCTGGGGCACAGCCAGCATGGCAGGCCAGGGAATTGAATCCCTGGCCCCTGTGCTTGCTTGCAGGTACTTTAATCAGCTGAGCTGTTAATCCTGGCCAGCCCCCAGGAATTATTTTATAAGGATTACTTTCCTTTCAGTGTGCTTAAAGATTTTCAGCATTAGTGACATTGTTCTTCAAATTTCTTGTGGAATTCAACTGTGAATCCATCAGGGCCTTGGTGTTTCTTTGGGAAATTTTTAGTTACATTTTCAACTTCACTAGCTGATATCAGGCAATGCAGAAATTTTATAGCCTGATTTCATTTTGCTAATTCTACTATATCTAGGAATCTGCCCATTTCTTCTGTGTTACCCATCTTATTGGAATGTAGTTTCTATATAGTATATACTAGATCTCCTTCTCCCTTTGTTGCTTGTGTACAAGAATGCCATTGATTGGTGCTTTTTCTTTCCTCTTTAATGAAGTGACTAATGGTTTATCAATTTTAATTATTCTTTTGAAGAACCAACTTTTGAATTCATTGATTTTTTGAATTGTTTTTTTTTTTTTTTTTTTCCCCAGGCGGCATGTATATTATTTTATTTTTTAAACAAATTTTTATTTTATTTTTTATTACTTTTAATAAGAAATTACAATGTGACAGTTTCAAAACACATTAGTAGTACATTCCCAATAATTGATACAAAGCATATTATTGTTCTTGTGATTTTTTGTATTGTTTTCCTAATCTCAATTGCATCCATTTCTGCTTTTATCATTTTTTCCCTCATATGAATTTTGCATTTGATTTGTTCTTTTTTTTCCCAAGAAGTCTGAGGTTCAACATTTGGTACTTTATTTGAGCTCATTCTGTTTTCCTGGCTTTTCCCTGTTAAGACTGCTTTCAATATGTCCCATGAGCTTTAGTATGTTGTGTTGGCATTATCATTTAATTGTATATATTGTCATGTGATTCAAACTTCTGCACAAATTTGTTAAAGATCACATCTTTCCTAAAATATTTGTTTTTTATCTTTTTTGTCAAAAATACATGGCTAAGGGGGCTTGCCAGGTAGCTCAGTTGATTAAAGCACATGATTTGGCAAAGTTACTCAGGCACCAGGGACTGTGGTTTGTTCCCCACCTCCACATGGAGCATGAGCCCCACCCTTAAGGCAGCCCAAGCCACCCACTCCCTCAAAAAAAAAAAAAAAAAACTTCTCAAAAATACATGGCTAAAACTGCATGGCTGTTTCCATGTCTTCTATTATACTGGTTTAAATACCCATTTTTATAACAGTATCATGATATTTTTACCTCTACAGGCCTGTGGTATTACTTCACAAGGCTGTTCTGAACCTATTTTCATTCTTAATACATTTTAGCTTTTTTAATGAAGAATGCAATGGGTATTTTGTTTGAAATTGTACTACATTTATACATTATTTTGGTATTATGGATGTTTTTATAATATTCATCAAGAAAGTTTTTGTTAGACATTTACTAATGTCTTTATCAGTATTTTCCTCCAGAATACTTTCCTTTTATCATGAAGATTTTTTCCCTCTTTGGTTAGGTTGATTATTAGATATTTAATTTCTTGAAGTACTATAAATGGAATCACTTTCTTCATTTCTTACTCAGTATGTTCATTATTAGTATATTGGAACACTGCTGATTTTTGCATGTTAGATTGATATTCTGCCATGTTCCTGAAACTTCTTTTTATTGCTGCAAGAGTTTTTCTGTTGGAGTTTTGTTTAGTTATCTCTCTGAGTGACCTTTCTGAAAATAAAGATAGATTGACTTCTTTACTGTTCATTTCCTTTTTATTTTTTTCTCTTGTCTCATTGATTTGGCTAAAGTTTCAAGTATATATTGAACAGGAGTAGTGAGAGTGGATGCGTTAGTCTTATTCTTCATTTTAGAGGGAACACTTCTAGTTTTTCCCCATTCAGTATTTTGTTAACTGTGAGTTTGTCACAGCGGCTTATCAGTTTGGGATGAGGCCTTTATTTCCATTTTATCAGGATTTATTTTGGTCTTCCAGATGTTTTTTTTTTTTTTTTCCCCAGAACTGGGGATTGAACTCAGGACCTTGCATTTGCTAGCCAGGCACTTGTGCCCCTGAGCTATCTCCCCAGCCCAGGATTTTATTTTTAAGTAATGAATAGATACTGGATTTTTGTCATAGGCTTTTTTTTGCATATGTCCTTGGGATGAAGTCTACCTGGTCATGATGTATGATCTTTATAATGATGTGTTGAATTTTATTTTCATGTATCTTGCTTAGAACTTTGCATCTATGCTCTCTAAGTATATTGGTGTTATTGAGGGCTCAGTACATAAGAGAACCTATACTGTAACATCCTGTAACTCAGTGATATCTCAAATTTTCTGACTAAGGAGATTATGGGGCTACATAGGAAAGGGATTGACAATGTATAGTGTGCCTAAGGAGAATCACCTAGAGAGAAAATATTCTCTCAGGCTTTCACAGAGAGGAAATTGGTCCAACAATGGCCGTGACTCATACAGATGGCTGACACTGACAAAAGATCTGCAAACCACTGTACACAGTTTCAGGGTAAGTGCTGAGGGGGGTTGATTGACCTTGTCAGATACAAAAGTTACATTTTTTGTTATATAGGTTTAGCTTTATCGTGGTCTTAACTATCCAGTAGAAATGTCTAACCATGAAGTATAAAAAGTAAAGCTATATTAATAGGCTGAGCTGTAAAAGGGTCAAGTCAACAACTTCTGACATGGCCAGTTCTGTTCATAACCTACTACTATTATGGACTATTGGACTGTATTGCATTATTTTTATGAATTCACACACCTACAGTATTTGACAATGGAACATCCATCTCTGGCAAAAGAAAACAAACAATGGAGATATAAATGAAAGATCATTTTGTAGTGAAAAAATAGTTTAGACAGATATACATCTACTTTCTCTTAGTTAATTGAGAAGAAAGATTTGTACTAATGGTATTTAAACAAGATATCATGTCTGCATCTTGTACTCTGAATAACTATTACAGAGACAACAATATACAATGTATTAATTATTGTAATTCCTATTAACCTGTTTGAAACTATCTCATTGCAATTTTTCTCATTAAAATTAATAAAAAAGAATTGTTATAAAATCAAGCAACCATATTCAAAGATCCAATCAAATAAAAATGGGCATCTGTGATGAAAATATCCTTCTCAGAAGAAGAAATACAAATGGCAAGTAAATATATAAAAAAATGTTCAACAACATTGGCCATTCAAAAAATGCAAATTAAAATAACACTGAGATTATGTCTCACCCAAGAAAGAATGGCTAACATCAAGAAGTCAGCCAATGCAAATGCTACGGGGGCTGTGGAGAAAAAGGAACTTTCTGTGTTATGGTTGGGAATAGATTTGTACAACCACTGTGAAAATCAATGAGATTCCTTAAAAAGCTAGCTTTGGAGATCCCATTCAAGCCAGATACTCCCCTCCTGCATGTTTCTTTTTTCCAGAAGAACTAAAAACCTCATACTAAAATGATATATATGTGTAATCATGTTTATAGCAACACAGTTCGTAATAGCTAAATTATGGAAACAACCCAGGTGTCCATCCACTGAGGAAAGAATAAAGAGGATGTTGTATTTTTTTAAGGATATCAGCTTGTAGTTGTCTTTTTTTTCTTTTTTTTGGTCTTCATCCGATTTTGATTTCTGGGTAATGCTAGTTTCAAGAAATGAGTTTGCAGTGTTCCTTATCTTTCACCTTCATGAAAGAATTTTGGAAGTACTGATATTAGTTCTTCTCTGAAATTCTGGTAAAATTCACTTGAATCCATTAAGTCCTATTTCAATTCATAGACTTTTAGTTATTGTTTCAATTTAATTGGCTGCTATTGGTCAACTTAGGATTTTTTTGTCCTCTTGGTTCAATTTTGATAAGTCATATATGTCTAGGAATTTATCAATTTCACCTAGATTCTTCCATTTATTGGAATATAGATTTTCAAAGTAATTTCTCATAAGTCTCTGGATTTTAGTGGTGCCTGTTGTGATTTCAACTTTTTTCATTTTTAACTGTATCATCATGGGTCTTTTTTTCTTTTGTAAGTTTGGCTAGGCTGTATTCGTATTTATTTTTTCAGGAGTCAATTCTTTAATTCATTGATTCTTTTATTGATGTTTTAGTCAATTTCATTGATTTCCACTCGGATTTTCATAACTTGTTTCCTTCTGTAAGTTTTTTTTTTTCTTTTTAAAATTTTATTAATTTTGAAAGGAGGAAATAACAATGAGACATTTTCAAAACACATTAGGAGGACAGCCACAATAATTAATACAAATCATATTGTTGTCTTCATAATACTTGTTCAGAGTACAAGATGCAGACATAATAACTTTTCTAAACACTATTGGTACAAATACCTCTTCTCATTGAATTCAGAGAAAGTAGCTGTGTAGATGGGCAAATAGTCCGTAACAGTAGTGGGTTATCAGCAGAGCTGGCAAAGGCAGATGCTGTTGACTTGAGCTTTTTACAGTTCAGCATATTAATCTGGCTTTACTTTTTATACCTTGTAATTAAACTTTTCTTCTGGATGGTTAAGGCCAATTTAAGGCAGAACTTATATAACAAAAATGTAACTTTTGTATCTGACTAGGTCAGTCAAATCCCTTTAGGATTTACCTTGAAATCATGCACAGTGCTTTGTAGAACTTTTGTCAGTGTCAGCCATCTGGATGAGACACAGCCATTGCTTCACCAGGTTGCTCTCTGTAAAAACCTGAGAGAATGTTTTCTCTCCAGGTGACTCTCCTTAGGTACACTATAAGTCATCGATCCCTTTCCTCTGTGGCCCCATAATCTTCTTTTTTTTTTTTTTTTCCAATTCTTTTATTGTTTAAATTTAACAATGGTTATATTACATATTTTCATCATCGGATCAGTTTAGATTAATACATATAGGTATATAAGATTGATCAAACAACTAAACATTAACCTTTCTAAATCCACATTACTTTTTTTTTTTTTTTTTCCCCTTTTTTTTTTTTAAATTTTACAT
>PVJA010034546.1:0-22466 GCA_004027025.1 Myocastor coypus | reverse complement strand
CTAGACCTGCTGGGATATTAAGCAACCAGACTCATGTCAGCCCCGTTCTCCAATAAGAACTGAAGTAGTTGAATGTGGCCAAGATAGCAAGCAGAGTGCAACCCTATGGCAAAACACAATAAAAGGATGAAAGAGGAAAACAGCACTTTGATTTTCAAAAGACAGTCATAGCCACATGACAGCGTTGTTTCTAGAGATGAAAAGCCATGACTAATATCAAGTTGATAATAAATTACTTTGTGCTTGAGAAAATAAGATGATATTATTTTCCAAGGAAATTCTCCCTCCCTCCCTCCCTCCCTCCCTCCCTGTCTGTCTGTCTGTCTGTCTCTCTCTCTCTCTCTCTCGCTCTTTCAAATAAAAGTAAAACAACATTAGAAATGATACAGAATTTGGCTAAGCAAAATGACAGAAATTTGGCAAGAGCTGTTATATCACATACTGTCTTCAAATTATATCACATACTGTCTTCAAATTAGTTAATAAGTAAAAGTACTCTTTTTTAGTTAACCTCCTATAAAAATTATCCATTGCTCTCCAGAGTTTCTAGCATTTCACCATATATGGTAATCACCAAGTACAAATGTTTGTATTTTTACACAAGAAAATGAAGGAAGGTGAGCAGGAGAATTGCTCTTGAGAACCCAAACTGCAGCAGGGGTGTGTCCAGTTCATCCTGTTCTAGGTTGTAGGAGGGTGCCCAGGTTGTAACTACTGAACTCAACACTGAAACTGACTCCCTGACCCCACACTACACAGTCATTCACCATCAGTTGTAAATACCTGGCACTTTATAAAGTACCCTTTCCCGTGAGGCTGAGCACTCCCAAGGCTCTTTTCATTCTTGGCACAGGAGCTCTTGGGCACCAATAAGCATCAGGAACCAGCGATGCTCCCACCACACCTGCACCTGTGTGGCCATCTTTTCCTTGCTGTCTGATATTTGCTTCATTATGACCAAGAAAAAAATGTAACCAGGTCAGGGCTCTTGCCATAGGTACAAGCACTGCAAAAGCATACCAATATAGAAAATGACAATTCAATCTGGTCCCTTTTTCTGTACTGTGCTGTGTCTTCTCCCAAATTCATATGTTGAAGATTGAACTCCCCTCACCTCAGAGGATGACTACATGGAGAGATGCTTTCCTTAAAGAGGTGATTAGGGTACAGTGGGGTCAGCAGGGTGAGTCCTAATCCAGTCAGATTGCTGAACTTCTAAACAGAGGCAATTAGAACAGTGCCGCTGACCCACACAGCGGTGGCCTTGGGAAGCCACAGTAAGAAGGTGGCCATGATCGGGCCAAGGAGTGAGACCTGAAGAGAGTCAGGCTTACTTGCATCTTAAACGATGCCTCCTCAAGATCTATGAAACAGATACTGTCCATAGTTTAACTTATCCAACCTGTGTTTTGCTACAACAGGATTGAAAACTAATGTAGCTTTAGATCCAGCCACTCTAGATGTTGTTGTTTATGCAAAAGACCCAAAAACATGTAGAAGGGAGGAGAGAAGGAGTGAAGATAAGGATGAAGTAGAAATAAACCAGCACATCCACAAAAGTGAATAAAACTGCACAGAGAGATGCCCAGCTATGACCCTATCACTACCGAGGAAGCAAGTTCACAAGTTTGAGTCTACCTAGGCAACTTAGTGATTAATGAGATCCGGTTTCTAACTTGAAAACAAACAGACAAACAAGCAAACAAACAGCCAGGGATAGAGCGCAGGGCAAGGCCCCTGGTTCCTTGGCCTGTACTATCCCCCCAAAAGGGGGTAAATAAAATGTGAATGTACAGTTGTAAAATCATGAAGGCTTTCATGGTTCTGTCAAATTTTTGGAATTTTTATCAAGCACTTTCCATCATATTATGTCTTTTTTTTTTTAATGTAGAAGTACCCCCAAGGTGATCAAATGAGGAATGAGAGAACTTTAATCAAATGCAGGCCATAGTATGAAATCATTCTTTATTGAAGCTATCTGCTTTCTCCCTGAAGACTTTCTTGAACAGAAGACATGACCTCAGAGCTGTCCTTTTGCTAAGGAAGAATCTTCTGTGAAGCTTGAGTCCAGAGCTCTTCCACCCTGCAGCCAGAGGACCTGAAGCACATTCTCTGCCCTCTTCAATTTTAGTTTTACCACCTCTGTCTCAAAGTAATAGATCATATATTTCCTATTTGCCACATTGTTCTTAAAGTTTCAAGTAGATTAATGCTTATGGGGTCACATTATCAGCTGGATGGGGTTCATTATCAGCTTTTTTCACTGGGGAGGAAAAATGAACATACTTTGGAACTACAAGGAAATAAACTTAGAGATAAAGTTTAAACTACATTAGTTGAAGCTAACTAAAATTTTATCTCTAAGGTTTACTGAAAAGAAATACAAGAGATATTTCGTATTGTAAGTAAACCATACCTTGTGATGGATACTGAATATGTGTTGACTCTTAGCTCTCATGAATTTCCTTTCCATGTTACTTGTCTCATACTTTTGCTTTTGCTATAATTTGAGCACTAACAGTTCCCTACCTTGACAGCTTGGTGAGCTATAAGGTGCTTGGTTGACCCAAGAGAGCCAGCCACTGCAGAGCCCCTGCAAGACGATGGCTAAGGAAGGATGCAGGAGCTTGATTTCAGAAGAGGTCACTCCCCAGGTCCTGCTATTTCTTGCAACAACCTGGACCAAGTTACTTTTCTTTAATGAAGTGCCACAACTTTTGCATACTTGCACAGTTGCTCTCTGCCTGACGTTGTCTCAGGAATCAAAGGCAGAAGTCACCTTCCAGCCTCTCCCTTCCTTATCAGCTCAGCCTCCTGACCCTTGTTACACTGAGTCTGGTAAGGGTCACCTCAGTTTACCTTCATGCCTTACAACAGGAGTGAAGGGGCATTGTTGTTTTACCGTTTGTACCAGCATTAATACACATCAGGTCCTTAATAGATCTTTGCTAGAAATTGAATGACTGAAAAGCCATTATCACTGTGCAATATACCATGGCAACATGAACTATCTGCATGAAAAATATGACCTGTAATGTTACACATCTAGCAGTCTATTGTCTCAGTTCCTTTATTGTTTCTTTTCAAAGTGACTACCTATGGGAAATGGTAACTTCTGAACATATACCTACCCGTGTGTTTACACATGTATGTGCTTAAATACAGGAACATGTTAGTGCTATTTCTTGGTTCCAGTTCATGCACATGGGGTAGCAAGGTGATTTGAAAGGTAGCCTAAGGTGTCCACCGCAATGGGCAGGACCCAGTAGGAAAGAGGTGGGCGGCACAGTATTAAATATTTTCATTAAAAAATGTGACCTATAATGCTACACATGGCAGTGCTGGTATGTAGCAGTTCTCCCCATTTTCCGTGTCAGGGCAGATGCCCCTGATCCATTTCCTGAGAGTATTATCTGAAAAGTCCTGCTCTTATTCTGTTACCAAATCTGTAGAAAATAGATGAAGTATTTTGGTACTAAAACATAAGAAATATGCAGAGAATATGGCTTAGAATGAGGCAGACACTTCATAAATTTTCTTCCAGCCATAAAGAAGACTCAGTTTTTTCCAACTCTGTCATTAGGGGGAGGATTAAATGAGATGATGGATATTAATAATATGGTTTAACTTCCTTTTTGCCTCTCTACTTTGGTTTATTAAAAAAAAATTATAACTTCAAACAAAACTTTTCAGGTTCATGCCTCAAGGTGAAGTACAAGCTTACTTTCATTTAATATGAAGCTAGGGGATCCGCATTTTATTTACTCACCTTTGCAACACCAACGCGTAAGCCATTGGGTTCCAAATACCCCTCAAAGCTTATAAACTTGTTTAGAAACGTGCTGTGTGTAAATAAATGATATCATATTCCACATTTACTAAGTTACAATTACCATGACGAAATCACTACTCAATGAATGTCCTACCTCTGAATTTTAAAAATCCTGGGCTGGAGATGGAGTGAAGAGACTCACTGACCGCTTGGTAGGCTTGAAGTCATGAGCTCTAGTCTCGGTACAAAAACAGTAGAAAAGAAATTGTGAGTCATTCACCTTCCTTTTGGACATTTAGAGAGCTGTCAGGGCTCTGAGCTTTTAGTCATTGAGTTTTTTTTAATCTTGTCCCTTTGGTTGCATCTTTTCCAACCCTCGCGGGTCTCACGGATTCCTAGAAAAGAGCTAACACTTTCTGAGGTACTTCAGTGGCTGTCCTGACGAGGCATTTGTAGGCTGACAGATGGATGTCTTAGCGAGGTAGATACACTTGCACCTCCTTTTTAACTAGGAAAGAAAAAAAATGTGTCACATTTGCTGCTGATGAATTCTGGTAATGAGATTCTTGTCCCAGGAAGATTATGGGCACAGCCTCTCTTGGCGGCTTTCCATGAAGAGAAGAGGAACAGAGGCAATATGCTTACAGATGTTGATACCTCCGTTGCCTTGGCAACGTCAGTCCCTGTCTTGGATGGCTGCAGCGGGAAACACAGCATCTGGCTACAGCCCCATCTGTTGTGCTGACGGCAGCATCTGACTCTACCTTTCTGTCGAGGCAGCGAGCTCCAGCTCCTTGTCCTGTGCCCTACCTCTGCCATTGCTCCCTGGTTGCGACATCTGCCACTATTTGTTCTTGCTTTGTGTACACATCTTCAGGTGCTGCCGCCTGTCAGCTGAGCTTAGTGGCTAGTGCACATCAGCATGCTTTTGTTTTCTCACCTGTACAAAGCTGTTTCACTACAGATGTTTGCCTTAGTCAACCTTTCTGCTCCAGTTATTGGAATGATCTCGTTTGTGACTTAAAATTTGCCATTGGAGCATATGCTACCTTTAAAGAAAATATTGTGCTAAGAGGATACCTATAGTACAGTTGTGGGACCTATGGAGCACTACATAATCCTCACAGGTGTTCAGGAATGTCGCCTGTAGGAGGCTGAGCTAAAGCTCACTTTGGAGAAGATATTTTACTGTCTTGTGATGTCCAAAGTGAGAACAGAAATGAAGTGGGATGTAGTCCTTGTCACGCTGAGCATCAGCTGTCGTTAGCAGGAAAGCAAAAGAGACATTACCTGGAATCCACGGCTTTGTAGTTTTAGCATGTTTAGTATCGTGGTCTTTTCTTAAGTACTTAAAAGATCCTTGGGAATTGGCAACTAATGATAAGAAAGGGGACTACGTGCAACCAGTGACTGAGGCGGGAGAATTGGAGCGAGTTCAAGACCAGCCTGGGCTACAAAAAGTGAGCTCAAGGCCAGTCTGAACTACGCAGTGAGACCCTGTTTCAAAAACCAACAAACAGTAGTTGTAATTCTACTCCATTACTTATTACTCTGTTCTGGGTCCCACGAATTCCAGAGAATGTATCTAATCCAATCTACCTTGCACCATGAGGTGTTCGGCAAATTAATAGCCATTCAGAAGGTAGTGGGAGCTTTATTTCCATGAGTGTTCTCTTGCAATTTGATTATTGTACTCTGAGGCAATATTAAGAATTTGAGATCCTGTTGAAAGCACCAAGCTCAGAGATTTTTGGTTTCAGAGACGGTAGTTCCTCACAGTAATCTGGGAGTATTCTCATGCTTGCAGTACCATGTAAGACATTCTGATGAGGATTTCTTTAACATATTACACAGAGAACAGCATATATATATATATATATATATATATATATATATATATATATGTATGTATTTAACAGCACGCTGTCTCATGAATTGCATTGCCTTATTTAGGGCCGGCCAAATAGCTCAGCGAATTAAAGTGCCTGCTTGGGCAGATGCGGGGGTTGGAGGTTCGACCCTGGCCTACATTGCCAGCCCATACCCAGGGCATGTAGAGACAAAGATTGAGACTGGGCATGCTGACCCATGCCTGTAATTCCAGCACTTGGTAAACTGAAATCAAGAGAATCACTACAAGTCTGATCTGTGTAGTAAGACCCTGTAGACTCTGAACCAAACACAAAAAGAAAAAGAAAAAAAAAAAACAGGTTATTTAAAATATAATTGTTTATTTGGTCAGCTGTAGTCACTGTTCTATTTGGATCACCCAGTGTCACAGCATCTAATGATGTCTAGGAAATGTGCTCCACTCACTCTTGCTGAGAATCCACACTATGTCACCGGAACAAAAACATAGTTTCTCTGAGTCTTTTTCCATTAGGGCCAAGGAATAGCCGATAAGGACCCTATGGGGCCTATTGCGCTGAAATAATTCATTGTAGTGCTTCTGTTGCTATCAACAGTGCCCTGCTTGGGGTGTTGGTTGTCTCCAATCAAAACACGGTGGCCTCGCTGCTCTCTGGAGATGATCAAACACTAGCAACGGAAAGCAGGGCCTCGCCGGTCCTGGCAAGGTGCCAGCGGTGTCATTTGATTTCCAGCTCCCGTCACAAAGTCACTGTCATACATCCTTAGGTTGTAAAGCACAAAGCTGATGTGTGCCTAGTGGGGCAGGCTTTGTGTCTTCCAAGGACCCCCAAGGGTCAGGACTTTGGGTGTTGCTTTTCCCTGCAAGCGTTTTAAGCAGATTCTGAGCGCTCTTTGAGAATCTTTTTTGTGTTCCCTTTTTATCATTAAGTTTATTAGCAGAGTTTAGGTGTAAATAATGATTGCACTCGTCATACGAAACTCATGCTTGTATGTGATATGCACAAATTGCATTGTTTCCCATTCCTTTCCCATGCCTCTCTTCTCCTTATTTCCCAAAACTTTGATTACATTTTGTTTTGATTTCTAGTTTTTCTTTTCCCCTCCTTCACCTTCTGCCCCTCTAGTTCTCCTTCCCATCTGAACAGTTTCTTTCTCTTTCACAATATCTGTTACTCACTTTGGTCCTTCTTTACACTTTCAGTTTCTCACACCAGAGAAGCTCTGAGGTATTTATACATGTATGTCTGACTTATTTTATTCTACTTGGCCATAAAGAAGGATAAACTTGAGACATTTGTAGAGAATTGGGTGCACCTAGAGACCATACTCTTAAGCATATTTTCTGTGTTTAAATTGGCAGCAGGTAGTGACTGATTCTTGAGAACCAAGTGACTGATGTTCTGTGATCCCTTGGACTTGATCAGTTTATGTCACCACTGTACTGGCTTTAGAGGTGGCTATGTATTCTCAGTAATGATGAGTATAGGAGCACCATTGCCACAGCAATACTGCAATGTTTAAGAGCTTCATGATAAAGCAACTAGCATCTGTCACACATACAACTAGTAAAGTTAAATATTTCTTATATTCCCTTTTAGAAATTTGTTGAGTGCCTATTATGTGAGTGACCTATGTATCTCTCAATTGCAAGCACATGCAAATGTTTTGCATTCTAAAGTGGCCTAGTTAGGGGCTGGGGAGATAGCTCCGAGGCACAAGTGCCTGCCTGGGAAGTGCAAGGTCGTGAGTTTGAACCCCGGTCCCACAAAATAAATAAATAAATAAATCATAAAGTGGCCTAGTAAAAGGGCATCTTGATGAACAGTAGGAAACACTTTCTAAGTCCCCTGTCTTTAACATACCCTCAGGATTGCATAAAATCTCCAACCTTAAAGCATAATAGCAGATAATTGGTAGAATTTGAACTCTGGCTAACTGCATGTACTGATATCTGTGAACCAAGCAAATACACTGAGGATAGCACTGTGCAATACTAAAACCATGCTTGGAAAGCCTATCATTTGATCTTCTAATTATGCACGGCTTCTAATGCTGTATCAGTTATTGCTATACTCTCTCTCTCAAGTAAGTGTCTGGCTAAAAATAAAAAAGATAGAAAGTAAAAAGGAAATAAAAAAGAATATGAGACAGGGACAAAAGGCCACAGAAGTGTAGTGCTACAATTTTGTAAATGGTTAAGTTCATAAATATCTGTGTAATAATGTATAAGATTTCTTTTTTTTTTTTTTTTACTTTCTATACGGATTTAAAGTTTAGAATAGCAACAGTTGATGGAAAATACCTGCCATTTATTTACTTATTTATTTATTTGCAGAACCGGAGTTCAAATTCAGGACCTTGCACTTGCCAGCAGGCATTTGTGCCACAGAGCTATCTCCCCAGCCCCTAAGCATTTGTTATTCAGAAAGATAATGATATTCAGCTCAAATGCCTATGTTATAGGGAATAATAGCATTAAGCTTTCCTTTTGGAGGGTTGACAACTTAAGATGACACTCCAAATAATTACAGAAAAAGAAGGGATACAAGAATAGCCAATATTTTGGCTCTAGCCCTTCAAGGTCAGTGAGAACACAGAGCATAAAAGAACCTGTACTGTAATAGCATATAACTCAGTGGAGTCCCAAATTTCTTGTTAAGGAGATTATGGGGCCGCAAAGGAAATAGATCGATGACGTACAGTGTGCCTGACGAGAGTCACCTAGAGAGAAAACACTCTCTCAGGATTCCAAAGAGAGCAAATTGGCCAAGTAATGGCCATGATTCATCCATATGGCTGATACTGACAAAACTTCTGCAAACTGCAGTACATGGTTTCAGGGTAAATCCTGAGGGGACTTGACTGACCTTGTCACATACAAAACTTATATATTTTTATTAATAACATAGGACTTCCTTTATCATGGTCTTAACCATACAGAAGAAAAGTCTAAGTGAGATGTATAAAAAGGAAAGCCATATTAATATGAGTTATAAAAGGCTCAAGTAAATGCCAGTTGAGCTGATAATATACTATGGTTATGGACTATTGGGCTATATAAATATATAGCCACTTTCTCTGTGCAATGAAAAGAAAGATGTGTACTAATGACACTTAGAGAAGAAATCAAGGCTGCATCTTGTACTCCAAACAACTGTGATGAATACAAGATTATGCAATATATTATTGTAAAAACAATAAAAAAGAAATCAAAGCATAATATATCTCATTACAAGTACCTATCCTCTTTTCAACCTATTAAGCCTTTCTGTGTCTCTAAGAAAACAACCATAACAACAAAGATAGAAATGTTTTAAGTGAAAAAGTAAAGGCCAATAAACAACATGTGCTGAGAATTCACACTACTGAATAACTTATAGTTTAGTTAAAAAGTAAAAACTTACAGGAATAAAGTAATAAGAAATGAACAACAAACTTACCACCTTGGGATCTGGCTTTATGTTAGTATTTTCAAGCTAAAGCACTTGGATCACTGTTCTTTAGCCATTTCTTTGTCAGAGTTTACTTATCATTCAATTATTTTGTGGAACCAGAAGAACTGGAAAAAAAAGAATTTTTTCTTTCAAAAAGAATAAATACTAGGAAATGAAAGTAAGAGAGGGCAATAATAAGTTAAAATTATACATAATTTATTACTACTTCTTCTGTAATCGTCATGTAAAAATTCACAAACATTGATTGAGACCTTGGGCCTGCTGTATTTACTGACAACCTTCCTTTCTTTTTATTTTTGTCCTGCAAGATCTTCAGCCCGAGGGAAATCTTTAACAAAGTCCTTATACGTTTCCTCCTGAGGCTGTTATTGAAAATCTTTGAATCTTTCTTATTAATGAATAGCTCAGAAAGACATCTTTCTTTCGGAAGAATGTTTCTGGTTCTTTTGATTTTCTTACCCTTTATGATATTTTCCTTTGTTCACATCCTGTTGGAAGCCAGTGAAAGTCAATAACCTGGGTCAATGCCTGAGCGCAGTGTGTGCAGTATGTTGAGCGATCTTGTAAAAGTTTGAGAGAGCCAGGAGGGACATTGTGGGACACAAGGCACTGCAATCTTCAGTTAATGAATAATTTGCTTTTTGTCACTGCAGCCCCACTAACATTATTTTTCTCTACGAGAATCAGCAAGTGTCAAGTAGGCTATCTACTTGGGGCATTATCTTCAGGGCCCCGGATGTTCTTCCTATCAAAGGAGACATCTATAGTAACTAGTCCTATAAGAACTCTGGACTATAGAAAGGATGTTGGATACATAAGGGGTCAGACCCAAGAGCTAAGGTGCATACACCCATGTTTTTGCTTCAGCTTTTAATTTATATTTTCTTGTGCCATTTAGCAAAGATGACATTTGTAAACACCATCACACTTTACTTTAAGAATACTGAATGTATGAGTGATACTGTACATCCTCTAACGTAATATCAAGAAGCTGCCACAGAACATACCTTCAAACAAAGAGCACGTGCAAGTGAATATTGGAGAAATATTTAGGTTCTGTCTTTCTCTAGAAGAGAGCACACATTCACTGATGTCTTCTAAAAGAAAGATTTCTTGAATGAATATTAAGACAAAATGCTGCTTTTTTCTTATTTCTGATTGTTAAATTTAAGGGTAAAAATTGCCAGATTAAACCAGAAAATTCTGCAAATGTCAGAGGCTTTAAAAATTAAATCTCAAATGTATCTTAAATGACCTCTAAATTCATATAAAACTCCAGTAAGACTGAAGAAAACACCAAAGCAGTAGAATAACAAAGCCATTCATACAGAGTATGCTACAGCAATATGGATTCCTGTAATAGCTGGTTATAAGTCAAAGGACTGTTCTTTAAAATAATTATAGCATTTAACATTGAGATGACAAAAATTAATGAATTTTCAGTTAAGCTTTTGCCAACTTCGGCTTTATTTAAATGATCAATTTGGAAGACTGTCTCACTATTTTTTAGCACACCCAGCTATATTTTTGTCTTTTTAAACTTATTCAGTAGATATCATATTTCTCTTTATCATTGCCCTGAGAGGAACAAGGGAGGAGACCACACTTAAAAGATGCCTTTCTGAATAGGTCACCCTTTTAAAAAGGCTGAACTGAAGAGTGAGCTTTCAGAATCACATGTAGGACAATTTTGTAACCTGAATTTATTCTCATCTGTGGCATTCTGTTACCATGGATACACACCATAAATACCCGATTTCAAGTTGTGCTGCTTTTGGGGGTCAGGCATTAATCTCCTTCTTCTGTCCATTTACCACAGGCGAAATCTAGATTGAAAATAAATCATGTTGAGGCTTAACTACGTTTTTGGAATAAGTGAACTAAATGATAATATGTCTTGCATCATGGCTGTTGGCACTGTAGATCTTATAGCTTATTTTTGCCATTGTTTGAAGTGCAAAAGGTGCTTTATATCAAGTGTGTATTAGAAGGAAATGAAAATACTTGAAAGTCTGAATCATGCTGTCTCTTGCTTTTTTAAGTGATTGAGTAGGAAGCATGTAGTACTTGTGCGAGTCCAAAAGAAAATATTAAAAATTATATTGTATGTGCTGCTCTGTGAGGGGAGGATAGGTGTAGCGCACATTTTAATGCTTGCAGCAGCAGAGTCCTTTGATCCTGGAGACATGCTGATCATAACTGACACTCATTGTGACACGCCGGAGCTTTGGAGTTGTGCAGAAGAACAAAACACTGTGGTTGGCACCAATAATAAAAGGAAAAAATGATGTGGTTCTTGACCTTTGGAAGAGTGAGGCGGTTTCAAAAACACAATTATGTGTTCAGTGGTTCACACAGGTGTATCTCTGCCTATCTTAAACTAACAGAATAAAAGAGACTGCTTAAATAGGCTCCAGGGAGTAATACGCCTTGTATTCATTGTTTCTAATAATTCTGTAGAGGACATGCTTGTATTATTTCACATTGGCTTATGAAAAAAGAGACCAACAATGTCTTGTAAATTTTATGGAATTACTTCTGCCCCTAAGATGGAAACTGGAATTCACCCTACTCTCCTGCTTAATCTTCTCAGCAGCACTTGAGAAATTCTTAGGAGAAAATGACGAGAGTGCTGACTTCTAGTAACGAAATATTAATCTGAATTTCAGACCAAAGATCTGGAAAGTCTACAGGTTTGAGGACCATGTCATGTTGGAAATGTATACCATCCCCCTTGCAAAGGCCAACAGATCTGAAGGTTGGGCTTTTAATTAGGTCTCTAGAGGGTCATGGGAGGCAGGCTGGATATGCCTGAGAGAATTTAATGACAAGATTGTGATCTCAGTGAATTTGTGTCAAAAAAGTAAAGTTTATGAGGAAGAATAATTCTCAAGAACTGCACCTTTAATCAACTTGCCACAATTTTTTTTATAACTTCTTAAAAAAAGGAAATAGAAAATCTATTCTAGTAACTGGGTCTGAAGCTTTTCTACATGTTTCAATGCATTTTGCCCTCAAATTCGCTGTACTCAAATTGTCATCTCTATCAAAATTATACTAATATAGTATCAAATATGGGGGAGGCTATGAGGAGGAACTTAGTCTCAGATACACTGCTACAAATTGATAAACAATATATTCTTTGGAAAATGTCAGAAATTTCCTGAAGCTCTATATATGTATACTCTTCGGTCCAGCAGCTCTGTTTTTATAGATGCACTCAAGAGACACATGCATATGTTCACAAGGAACTTGGATATGAATACTACTGGGAGTTATATTTTTTAATAGCAAACTACTGGGTCTCTCCCATTTTTTTTTTTTTTTTTTTTTTTTTTTTTTGGCAAGCATAGAGGACTGAACCTAGGGTTTTTGTACTGGTATATTTCCTTAACTCCTTTAAATATTTAACTAAAAATTGTTTTGAGACAGGATCTTGGTAATTTGCTATATTTTCCTGGCTCAGCTCAAACTTATGATCACCTTACCTCAAACTTTCAAAGTTCTGGTATTATAGCCATGCATCACCGTGCCCAGGGACACTAGAAACCTTAATGTGTATATAAGGGGCAGTCAGATATATCAATACAGCGATATCTATGTCTGTCCCTATATTTATTTCTTTTTTTCTTTTTTGTAGTGCCAGGGATTTAACTCAGGACCCTGTGCTTGCCAGGCAATCTATGTCTATTTTTATCCCTATACCTGTCTCTGTGTATCTATCTATCTATCTATCTATCTATCTATCTATCTATCTATCATCTATCTGTCCATCTGTCTATCTTTCTGTCTGTCTATCTATCTAGTGGCATATCCGTGAAATCTTCAGCAATACAAAAAAAAAAAAAAAAAAAAAAAAAAAAAAAAAAAAAAAAAAAAAAAAAAAAAAAAAAAAAAAAAAAAAAAAAAAAAAAAAAAAAAAAAAAAAAAAAAAAAAAAAAAAAAAAAAAAAAAAAAAAACTACTACTGAGACCATAATATGTTTGTTAAAATTTACTTGAGCAAATAATTAGCCACACAATTATATAAATCTGAAGAACAGTTGTCTTAGTTTTCTCTCATTGCTAAAACAAAACACCTGACATTTAAAATAAAGAGGAAAAGGTCAGTATTTAGCTCATAGTTTGTAGAGGTTTCAGTCCATAATCTGCCGGCTCCAAGGCAGGGTGGTGAGGGGCAACAATTCAAGGTGCAAGAAGACAGCCAAAGCAGAAAAAGTGAAGAAGAGGAAGAGCAAGCCTTTTTCTATCTTCATATTGTATGCAGGCCACTTGCCCTAGGACAGATTATGGAACACCCACACCATCATCATGTCCTCCTCTTGCACACAGTGTGGACGTGCACACAGTGAGGACTCTGGCCCACTGCTAAGTCATTTACTTAAACTTCTGGATTTCTCAAATGGACACAACGTATCCACCATCACAAAAGACAAAACTAATCTATGGCAATAGCGACCAGAGCACTGGCTACTTTTGAAGCTGATGGTTATTTATTAAGTAAATAAATAAGGTAACATCTCAGAGGATGAAATGTTCTATGTCTTAATCTGGGTAGTTTGGATAGGTAGGAATATATAAGTAAATCTTCATCAGGCTGTATACTAAAACAATAAGTATACATGCAGATTATATCTCAACTGAAACTGACCAACGCATAGCAACAAAGGGACTAACTGTTCCAGCAAAACTACTTTTTTTTTAAGAATTTTTTATTTTATTTATTATTTTTTTCTTGTTTCAGAACCTTTGTTTGTTTATTCTCTCATTTTTATGGCCGGCTCAACCCACCCCGAGGGCAGGGCTGGCGCAGCATGTGGTACCGGGGATTGAACCGCAGTCCCTGAAGCCGCCCAAGCTTCCCCAAGCAGGCGCTTTAGACCACTGAGCCATCCCGCCGGGCCTCAAAACTCCTTTTATCTAATATAAGAATTGAGCTGAACTGTGTAAAGAAAGATCCTCATGTAGGCTTAGTGAATATATTTTTAAAATAAAGTATGATTTGTGGAACGAATGAGCATATGAAAAGAGGATTACTCAACTCCAGTGTTATTCTCTAGTAAATAAGGGAAACTAAAGAAAAGCAAAGGTCTTACAAGCACAGAGTCATCACCTGCCGTACTAGCATCTTCTAGAAGTTTTGCAATTGGAGAATCCTTTTGCATATGTCAGAGAGAGAGGCTTCTCCCCACCTCCACCACTTACATCCACATCGTATTTCAAAAGTAGATGTGGTACCTAAAGAATCTTTGTATTTTAAATTAATGTTGGAAACTCAGGCAAAAATGAAAAACTTTTGGCAACGGGAATATGTATCATTAGGACATTCACTTAGGTTGCTTTTATCCAGAAAACAGTAGAAAACCTTAATGCAACAAAGATGAAAATAAAAACAAAATTCTTAGTAGATTATTTAACAAGAAACTTCAAATTCTACCATTTTACAAAAGGCTATGACTAGCTTACTAACAGTTATTCCCATCATTCTATTTTGCCACATTGAACAATTAGGATAAATTCTTACATGGAAAACAGAAACAATCAAAGTTCACAGAATACAGTTAATGGCATAAATATACTGTAAGGTATAAGGGGAGGTCATCTTTTATAAATCTAGGCATTTATTCCTAAAATACCACTTATAAACCAAGTCCTGTATATATCCTTTTGACTGAGATCAGATAATTTACAACTTTCTCGATCAGTGTCTGTGTAAAGGAACTGGTTTGTTGTGAGTGGCTTGGACTAACTGAGATCTAAAACACCGGGACTGGAGCACAAGAAAATCTCTTATAAACATGACCTCAAGGAGAATGCTGAACAGTGGAGCAAAATCATGAGTCTGCAACAAAGGGAAAGCATGTGGCCTGAGCAGCCAACGTCGCCCTCCACCTGCACTGTTATACCCAAGGAATTCTTTTTTCCTCCTTAGTGAGCATTGATTCTCCTTTAAGCTGAGAGGCAACATGGTATAGGCTTGAGCTGAGATCTAGCGTAGGAGAGGTCCAGAATTAATCTGACTAGTATTACCTACGTGACCTTGAGAAAACTGGTCAGCTAATCCAACCTAAACGCCATCATGAATAAAATAAGAATAATAATAAGATTGAACTCATGGGATATTGTGAACATCAAATAAAATGTATAACACAACGACTACATAAAGAACATGTTCGGTAAGTGGTCGTTTCTTGTTTTTTTTATACTATTTATTGTGGTGAAATGAGACATAATTACTATTTTTCTGTTTTAAAATAATTCTAAAGATTAAATCAAATCTAAGAAAACACTGAAGTCGTTAAAAAGGAAAGTTTTCTATAGCTTCTGCATTGCTTTCTGCTTTGAAAATCTAATTTGCAATTTATTTTCAATGTCAAATATTGTTATTTCTACAATGTGTGTCATTGTTGTACATTAATAATCATCTCTAAAATCACCCATCATCTTTTCTGATCTTTTTTCGAATTCTGCATCTAGGCGGAAGCACAAACAGTTTATCTGATTTTCCATACACATGCCCGCTCCAGGCATGCATGGGCTGATGCCGGTCAGCTTGTTGCTGGAGCGGTGCATCCTGTCACACTGGCGAAGGAGAGACAGCTGCAGCAGCTCTGCACCTCCCCTACCCAGCCGGGAGCTCATGGCCAAAAGCGACAGAAGACGATGAGGTACTAAAGGATTCAGCCATCTTCCTAGCGTTACTTCCTATCACTAGTGAGATTCCATTAAGCCATTTACCTGTGTAGTTATGAATTTATCCAATTATTTCTCTAAACCTCTTTGCCAGCCAGGCATGGTGGCGCATGCCTATAATCCCAGCACTGGGGAGGCTGAGGCAGGAGGATCGGTGAGAGTTCGAGACCAGCCTGGGCTACAAAACTGAGCTCAAGGCCAGCCTGAACTGTACAGCGAGACCCTGTCTCAAAAAGACAAAAAAATAGAATAAAATAAAATAAAATAAAATAAAATAAAATAAAATAAACCTCATTGCCTTCCCTGAGAATTTCATACATCGTCTCAGCAATTTTAAGAAGTGAATCACAGCGGGCAAAGGAGGCCCCTCAGTTGTCCTGACCACTGAGGTGTCAACACAAAAGTGAATCCAAGCCCTAGCACTGTGTTGAATTTTTAAATCCTCAAATAAAGATGCATTGGTCAAAAACTTTTCAAGAATGACAGATCCTTCCAGAAATTCTAGGCAAAGTGTTTGCTAGATGGACTATGGTGAAGATGATTGATTTCCCATTGCAATGTAGAAAGTTGAGAGCAAAGATTCTAGAATGGGGCAGAATCAGGCTTCTTCGTATTAACGGCCGCCTTGGACACATTATTAAACATGCTGAAGCCTCAGGGGTGGGAGTGATGACAGCGGTAATGCACGGAGATGCTGTGGGACTCAAGTAGGTCACCGCCTCTGAAGCACTCACAAAAGTGCTCAGCCCTCAACTCCAGCCCCTGCTAGAAGCAGGTGTGCTTTATTTCTTTGTTTGCTAATGGGCAGATCAAAATTTCATTCAGGAGAAAACAGAACAGCGGAAGTTTAGTCTCAAGAACCTTGCCCTCCTAAGCAAATATTTCTACTTACACAGGCTCCATAAAATCTGATAACTTTGTAATGGACAGATTTGAGTGGTCCCTAAAATCGACTGTCTATTAAACGCTATTTTTTGCACATTAAGGAAATACTCTTCCGGGCTCACATGTCTTCTAGTCTGCTCTTCACTTAAAAATAAGTAAATAAACAAATGGCAAGGGACGTGGTGCATGAGGAGCTGGTCTCTAGCGGACGGGCCATTCTCCCTGTCAGCATATTTTAGCAAGTGACAATAGCTTCCATAAATTACTGATGTGCCATTTTCACGCACAGAAAGTAAGGCCCTTATTGTAAAAGGGCCATCCGCATTTTAGCATAATTGTGTAAGACTGTGACCGTATTTTCAGGGATAGTAAACAAATTTGGCTTCCCACCCATCACCCATCATGAGTAGAGGCCGTGTGTGTGTGTGTGTGTGTGTGTGTGTGTGTAAGTTAATTAGCTAAGAAGACGATGATTCTACAAACAGCAAGCATATGCTGCTGCACCTGAAGTGAGAGATGTAGCAAATTTTTCATCACCTGCATTTCTGGGCCCCAACTGACAAGCCGACTTCCAGGGCTCAGGCCTCCAGCGCACTTGCGCACCACATCAATGAAATGAGCATCATCTCCTAACCTAGACCATGCTCCTGAGAGACTCCCCAGCATCGTGAAACAATAGAGGCACATCCATGAGAGGAGCACAGGTCCAAAGGCAAGATGGGACCAGACCCTTGGAACTTCCAGGAAGTTAAAAGCCATTATTCTCCAAAACGGAATGAGCCAACAAGATGACATTAACACAGGGCTGGCCAGGTAGCTCAGCAGACTAAAGCACCTGCTTCAGTAGAGGACAGTGGCCAGGAATTCCATTCCTGGAATGTTTTGAGGATCCCCCAATTCCAGAGGTTCCCTGAGGGATTGAGACTGGGCATGGTGGCACGTGACTATAATCCCAGAGCTGGGGAGGCTAAAAACAGGAGAATCACTATGAGTCTCATCTACATATGAGACCCTATACACCCTACACACCCTGCCCTAAATTTGTTAAAATAAAATAAAACAAAATAAAATAATAATTTTTTTTAAAAAAAGATGAAATTAGCTAGGATAAAAATGGAGTGTCCAAAGAACAGTGATGTTTGGTTATTTGTATTTGTATTTCTGTTTAAATCCTTTCTCATTTACTAAGAATAACTAAAAGGTTCAGAAGTAGCACGGAAGAATTGAGCTTTTCAACATTTGAAAGTTAAAAATCAGTGAAACGTGGAGTTAGAACGCCTTGCCTTGGACTCTGACGTTACCAGTTCAGGCGAACTAGCTGGATTCTGTGCTTTGTTTCACTGACTGAAGAGAACTAGAGTGGATGCTTTGGCACAGGAAACTGCACCAGGAATCAGGGTCAGACAGACTTGAGTACACGTTCCTCCTCTTCTGCTCACTGGCTCTGTGCCTCTTGCACACTGTCTGACCTGAACATCGTGTGCAACACCGTGAGAATGGGCATATAACAGATAATGCCATGGTCGTGGCAAAATTAGGAAATAATAAGTTTATCACAAAAGAATGTGCTACTCCTGGCTGCTTCCGTGACCTTGTGTTTGTTGCCACGGCTCCACATTTTCCCAGCGGGTAGCCCCTTCCGTGGTCATCGTAATGTCTTACTTCTGTTGTCACATGCCCGTTCCCCTGATTTCCTCCATTCAAGCAGAAAGACTGCTGCGTATCATCAGGCCGAACACACCTTCTCAGCTAACCGCCCCAAGTCCAAATCTTCAATTTGATCACATTTGAAAAGCACCTTTGAAGGCAACATTCACAACTTCCAGGAACTACAATATAAGGCTGTTTCATGGCAATCAAGTCTACAACATCCCAGCTCTGCAACAAAGAAAAAATAAAGTTCCTAAGAGGGACCTTTGATCAGAGAACTGCAGACAGGGCCTGTGTGACTTGCTGTGTGAAGTCTTCCATTAGCATCATCACAGAACACTTATTTCTGTCTCATGACAAGAGCATCCCTTTAGGTAAGTGCATGGCTAATCTTTTATCCACTGTAGAATGGCAGAAATACAGACAGGGAAGTTGTATATACATGCTCATAAAGCTAAGTAAGATTCCCCAAACTTTGGCTGCCTGCGAGTGCATACTTGCCAGTGCATTCAGCTACCTTCTCTGTGTACTAAAATAGTCAATAAAAACGATAGTCTGTTGGTTATAATGTTTATATGGGTGTATGCAGCTCCCCAAAGATGGAGCTAATGAGAATATGGCAAGGTAACCCGAAGAATACTTTAAATATCCGTTTCTCAAGATCAGAATTCAACCACAAGCTTGGCACATTTGAGCATTCCCTAAGCCTTCAAGGTTACACTGTCTGACTTCCCTGTTCATACCCATAGTACACCATCATGTTCCATAGAGTGAATAACCAGTGTTCTAACCATTGACATTATCACCGTGTTGGAGTGACATACACACCAGCAGCCCAGGTAAGAAAAGTATCTTGCTCAGGAGCCTCGTTTGGATCATCCAACCATCAAAGGCTATTTTATACACCACCATGTATAACTTGACCATAAATACCATCTAAAACACAATTTTCTTCCAATTCCCTTCCCTTAAATTCCAACATCTTGCTTTTGTCTGTAGGGACCAAATCCCTTTGCATGACATTTAAGTCTCCTCAGTCAGCTGGTATACTTTTATTTTATTTTATTTTATTATTTTATTTTATTTTGGGGGGAAGGGTCTATAGGGCATTCAGGGTCTCACTACTAGATCAGACTCGTAGTGATCCTCCTATTTACAACCTCCCCAGAACTGGGATGACAGGTCAGTGCCACTATGCCCAATCTTAATTGTCATTCAGCAGGCCTCGGGGGTGGGGCCAACATGACAGGCCCTGGGATTGAACGCTAGAGCCTGTGCCTGCTGATGGGCTCTTTAATCCGCTGAGATAATTGGCTGGCCCTCAGCTGATATACTTTTAAATGTGCTCCCCAGTGTTGTAGATGGGGAAGCATCCAGTTTGCTTTTCCTTTGAGGCTGTGTTCACAGTACATCCACAAGTGGATACTTTATTTGCTCAACTAAAAATGCTTTAGCTTTTGTTAAAAAATTAATCTCCTCCAAAAACTCTGGTTTCCTTCTCTTTATTGGCACATTCTTGGCTTAAATTACTTCTCTTTTTCTTCTTAAATCTCATACTGATTTTATTGGTGCCATTTATAATATTTTTCTATTTGTACACATCTCTTATCCCAAGAAAAAATTAAGGGCAAAGTATGTAGTAGATCATCTTTCTCATTGCACTGTAGTATATTACATGCAAATAGTAATTGAGAAACATTTGTTAAACAAACTAAGAAAACATTAAGTGTAAAAGACCACCAGCAACCATTGACAGCTGTCTTCTTGGAAAGCCATACATTAGCAATTCTGGGGGAGAAAAGAGAGTTTTTCTTCTATTTTATTTTAGGTTCACTCACTGGGCCTTAAAAATTAATTCAATAAAAGACAGATGAATAAGATATACTATATTAGTATTTTATATATATATATATATATATATATATATATTAGTATATACTAGTATATAGCATATATACTAGTATATACTATTAGTATATACTATTAGTATATACCATCAGTATATACTATATATATTAGTATATATATTAGTATATACTAGTATATAGTATATATAAATGATAGCTCAAAGTGGTGGTTATGACTTGTGAGTATACAATATCTTTTAAAAAGTTTAGTAAATTGCATAGTAAGTTGGGTAAATTATGTGCAAAATGTGGGATGGTGAATTTGAGGAAACTAATGAAAGACAAGAGATAACTTTCTTAGTGTGCTATGCAATTCCCCTGGGACTTTCACTGGGTTGGTGAGGGTCCATGGCTCAGATGGGTGAACAATCTGTACTGATGCTTGGTAGCAAAGGAACTAGGAACGCTTCTACAAAGTTATGTCCTTTTATGCTTATTTTTTGGGTCAGGGAGCTTTCCCATACGTATTTCTTCTTGATGTTCTTTAACAAACATTCTGTACGCCTAAGTGACATATTCCCCAGTGGCATATTCTGCGATCCCTCACAACAAACCTGTCACCTCTCCAAGTCCCCTCACCAAAAGACCTATCACTAGGTTCCTTTTTCTGAAGCAAAGATTGTTTTCTTCAGATGTGCTTGCTGTCAGTGAGATCCTACCTTCTGTCCTATTTGGTAGGCAAATATGCATTTGAGAAAATGTTCAAGTCTGTTAAGGAAAAGAGAAGGATGTAATGTAAGAGCTCAGGAGATGTAAATTCTATCACCTCTCCTGTTTCTAAGAAGAATTAACTTCCTAAGTCAAGTTTCCATACTTTTATGAAAGATCACCCTTCCGAACTGAGCATGACGACAGGCGTATCACCTCTTCATTTTATTTTTTTTATTATTTTATGTTTATTTCTTTTGAATTTTTTTAAATTCAGAGAAGAAAGACAATAAAAAAAATCAAGACTTAGAAATGATACAGAATACCACTACCATTTAAAGAGGAAGAAGTAGAGAATCAGATGAGACAATTTCTTGATGCTAGGATACAAGTCAGGGTCACCAAGGAAGTGACTTTTCAGTTTCTCTCCTCAAGATTTATTTGAGTGCTTTTCCATAGTTTCAAATGTCTTTCTCAGTTTCTCAGCACCTAAATATTAATTGAACAAATATGGGCTAACACTGTTATGCTCCATATTTGCTCTCATAATTAGTCAATCAGGAGGACAAGCCGGACGTGGTGGCACATGCCTGCAATCCCAGCACTCGGGAGACTGAGGCAGGAGGATCAGTGCAAGTTCGAGACCAGCCTGGGCTACAAAAGTGAGCTCAAGGCCAGCCTGACCTGCATAGTGAGACCCTGTCTCAAAAAGACAAAAAAAAAAAAAAAGGAGGACAGCGTGAGGAATGACTTCAATTACCATACCCAAAGAATCAGGAATTTTTTGCAGCATCTAAGATTGTCAGTAGATCCAAGAACATAAACTTGTATGCAGGATTCTGTGCATTCTGAAAACAGAAATTTTGCTCCTATGTAGATATTTTTTTTATGTGCACTCATGTTTAATTTTATTTGTTTTTGCATTCATGTTTATAGCAGCAATTTGTCATATGTAAATCTGAGAAACAACCCAGATATATATCAACCAACGAATGTAGATAGAAAGATGTGGTGTATTTATACAATGGAGCAATATTTAGCCATAAAAGGATGGATGCAAAATGACTATGCTCATGAGGGAAATAAATCCTCATGTGTGGACATCCTGTTGTGTCCCTAGTATAAGAAACTGAAATAGTAAATAAGTTCCAAAATATACAACAGATACTGTAAAATGAATCGAATCTCTTAAAGAAAAGAGCAAATTGAATGAGGGAAAGAAGGAAAACATACTATATAAACGTAGGTCTATTGCTGGATAGTACATTGTTCAGTTAATCTAAATGTAGTAAGTAGCATAAGCCAACACCATTCCACACTTATTAAAAATGCTTTAATAAATCTGGTGTAGGTACAATGTACTACCTGAGACTGTCTTCTTTACAAAGCTGGTTTAGCTGAGCCGGGCGTGGTGGCACACGCCTGTAATCCCAGCACTCGGGAGGCTGAGGCAGGAGGATCGATGCGAGTTCGAGACCAGCCTGGGCTACAAAAGTGAGTTCAAGGCCAGCCTGAACTGCATAGCGAGACCCTGTCTCAAAAAGACAAAAAAAAAAAAAAAAAAAAAAAAAAAAAAAAAAAAAAA
>PVJA010034545.1:0-22469 GCA_004027025.1 Myocastor coypus | reverse complement strand
GACTCTTGTGTTGGGGCTCTGGCTGCTAGCTTTTGTGAATCCTGGTGGATGTGGTCTGTAGGTGGAGGTGGAGCTTTGGGATTGAGTAGTCCTGGTAGGCTCGTGTACTGGAACGGTTGCCAAACGGGCTATTTGATGGGTTCAGTGCTGGAGCATGGGCTGGAGGGGTTAAAAAAAAATAAAAGGGGGGGGGCGGGGAAAGGGAAGGCAGGCCAAGGATCCTGACCCAGCGGGTGCGCGGGCTCAGCTCCCAGCGGTGGGGTTTGGGCTGGGCTGGGACAGGAAGTTAGTCGCGGGAACGCAGAGGCGGGGCAGAGGGGCGCAGGGGCTTACCCGCGGTGGGTGCGCAGGCTCAGCTCCCAGCGGTGGGGTTTGGGCTGGTAAATTGCCTTTTTTTTTTTTGGTAGGACCAGGGTTCAAACTCACGACCTTGCACTTGCCCAGCAGGCACTTGTGCCTGGGAGCTATCTCCCCAGCCCCCTATTTATTTACTTTTATGGCCAGCTCAGCCTGCCCTGAGGGCAGGGCTGACGCAGCATGCATGTGGTGCTGGGGATCGAACTGGGGTCCCTGAAGCCGCCCAAGCTTTTCTAAGCAGGTGCTTTAGACCACTGAGCCATCCTGCCGGGCCCCTCCTATGAAATTTTAAACAGGTCTTTTACTGAAATTTGGGGAGACATGTTATAATGACAGTCATAGGAGGGTACATTTTACATATATTTACAGTAGAGACATGTATAAAATGACATGCTCTGGTAGAATTCCCAGACTATTAATAGCACCCCAAGGTTAATAGTAAAAGATGGCTCTCCAGTGGGTTGCATGTAGCTGTACAGTGAAGCATGAGGTATGGCATTGTATCAGGGGCTCCAAGTCTTTTAGGACTTTGGGAGAGGGAAAAGAATTTTCTCTGGATGAGTTAGAGTGAGACAGTAAATGTGTTTTCAGCAACTGCTGTAACAAATTCATTTTCAGCTATAAGATGGTGCAAGGCGGACATGGAAGTCATCATATCTATCATTAGGGTGCTAATGAGAAAACATCACACACGTATCACCTGAAAGCTGCAGTTGAAAGAACCACTGTATCATTGGAAGAAGCTAGAAATGGAGTAATCAACATCAACAAAATCTATTGTTCCCAGGTTGCAAAACTGAGGGATTATTCCTACTGCAAGTCAGAATGAAACCTGTTTACATTTGTCAGCAAAATGATCACATTTTACACCATTAACATTTGGCAAGATGAGTGCCATCCATTAGCTAATCTGCAGATTCCCCAGCCGCAGACTTAGGGAAACAAAGAACAGCGAGCACAGGGTGGCCTTGTCTTCACTGCGCTGAGGCCTGTGAGCTGAAGCTGCATCAGGGTTTCAATGCAGGGGTAGTGGGCAAAATGAGATGGGCCATTAAAATGACCCTGGGGCCTATAATCAGGAAAAAATAGCATTGGGGTGTGTGGGATGTCAGGAAACATGCAGGGACCACCGGTACTGTAAGACATGCTCAGGAAGTTAAGCTCAGAAAAGGCTTGGGTGTAGCACTTAAGAAAGCAAGCCCTTTCCTAAGTTACTATCCCAAGGAGCTGATGCTCCTGTGTTTGACTGTAACATCTCTTTAGCCTCTCATGCCCCATAATGACACTTGCTCAGACATCCAAGCCCTATACTAAGCCCCAGCTTTCTCCTGAGCATCTGGATACTACTCTATCCGTTAGTTTCCATTCTTTGGGTGTTGGGGCAGGACCTAGTGAATGGCTTTCCCTGGGTTAACCTGCTCTTGACTTCCAGTCTCCTTCTTGATTCAAAACTAACCAATAACTCAGGAGCGACAGCTCTCAGGTAGCAAAATCCAGGCCTCTGGACACTCTGCCTAGGCCAGTCCTCTCAGGTGCTGTGAAGGAAAACTTGCTGGTCCAAGAATGATATAGGCAGTAAAACTCGGAATGCAGAGGATGCTGCTAATCCCTTGCTGGGAGTTATCCAGAACATCCATACCTAGAGCTGTCATAAAATGCTAGCAACCAGTCCCCAGATTTGTCTTACGAAGTGGCTACTTTCATAAATATGAATCTAAGAAATAGTTAAAAGCATAAACACTGCATTTATCAAGATTTATTAAGACAGAACCATCACTCAGAATTCATCCTGTCACATAACAAGTGCTGAGCATTTATTGTATGAATGAGGGAAACTTGATCCTAGGAACAAACCTTTCACCATGGAGTAAAACATGATATAAATACTTGAGCCATCCCACCTAGCAGAAATATGACAAAAACCAGGCTACACAGTGCAAAACCAAGTAGAACCCAGAAAACTGAGCTGTGAAAGTGACTTGTCCATTTTTGTTGTTGTTGTTGTTTGTATTTTTGGGAAGTCTACAGGATGTTCAGGGCTTCACTGACTCGTAGTGATCTGCCTGTTTGTAGCCTCCCAAGAGCTGGGATTACAGGTATGTGCCACTGTTCCTAGTCTCAGTTGCCATCTCATCATGCCCTGGAAGTGGGGCCCGCACAGCAGGTTCTGGGGATTGAACTCCCGGCCCCTGTGGCTGCTTGCAGGTGCTTTAATTTGCTGAGCTATTTGGCCGGCCCAAGCAACTTGTCTTACATACAAAAATTAGTGATTTCAAGGAACTGAGGACCAGCACTATAAAGCCCCCTTCATCAGCAAATAGGCTATTTAATTTGTAGCACCAGGGTCACTTACAACTGTCATGGCAGGGCCAAATTCCAGTTCAGAATCTTCTAAGCTAGGAGGTTTTGCTCCTGAACTTTACCAGCATGACTCCAAAGATGGGATGAAATATGAAACTGACCTGGGAAGTAGGCAGTGGTGACACTCTTTAATTCACATAGAGCTCTTCCAACAGATTTCCACTTCATTGGTACGCATGGTGTTTCCAGGAAGAGGGGGCAGAAATCTGTCTGTTCTCTGCTGTGAAGACTGAATGTTGAAACTTCAGGAAGCTTAGGGGTTGCCTGACCTGGAAAGGTGATCTATGGTCTTTGCCTCAGTTCCACCTAAACCTAGCAGGAAACCCAGGTTGACCAGATACTGAATTCTTCCCAGCTCCAGCTGCTTTCTCTTTCTGCTTAGGGAAGTGTACTTCTGTAACTTATCCATTCCTCACAGACTTCATGCTTGAAATCATCGTGCTTGACTTTACATCTGAGCTTAGGCAAACTTTTTAACAGAGGCCTGCCTGGATCAGTCTCATCAGGAGTTCTCATACTGTTCATGTCCTTCCCAGAACTTATCAAGAGTTATAATTGCATTTTTATCTTAATGTAACTTTCAATATCTGAGTGATGGTTCTGTCTCCTAAACTGCAGAAGATCAGAGAGGCTTTGTGGTACGCTCCCTGCTGTAGCTTAGTTCCCTGGCACCATCCCAGTGTCTGTAATGAACTCCTGTTTATAAGTCCAGGACCTAGATTCTTACTCATACATGTGCTCTCTGTAACCCCAGCTCTGCTTTACCAGCTGATCCCAAGCAGGAATGAGGCAGGGGTCAAGAGAAAGATTTGCTCCTTTTTATGGGCTCTTCCTGCCAGAATTTTCTCAGCAATATATACTGCAGTTGTTTCTTTCCTTAGCAGGTTATAAGGTGTTATTTTGTTTGCTTTTCTGTATGTTTCCAGAAGTTTTCATTGTATCTTGTCAGGGCCCAGAGGTCTGAGTCTCGGCTTACTTGGCAGGGTCTCTTCTGTAAAGATCCAGGTTATGTAATATTATAGTTCAGTCCAATGTTAATATAATACACATAGTAGTGCCAATGTTCCCCAGCCTAGCCGGGTTGTGATTGCTTCCTGCAGTTTCTATGCTAAATTTCTGTCATTTCCATAGCCCTCACTTATTCTGCTCTCTAATGCTTATTTAGCCAGTTTGGGATATTATATTCTCTCTTGCTAAAATAACTGGGGTAGCTTTGGGTTTCCTAACTGGACGCTTGCTGATCTAGTCATCGTGCTCATCATCATCGTGGCCAATATTTACTTTTTATTATGCACCCAAGTCAATTTCAACGGCTCTGTGTGAATTGATCTAAATCCTCCCACTCCTAGGAGGAAAGTGTAGGTGGAGCGGTTACCCTCAGTCTCCAAGAAGAACTCAAGAGAAGTAGGGAGGTGGAGTAGGTTGCCTTCCATGGCACACTGCTCAATAGCGAAGCTATATCACCTCTGTAGGAAATAGAGAACCATCTTATCAAGCAATGAGTCCTTCCGCCTGCGCCAGAGCCAGCTTGGACAAGCGCATGGCACACCTGTGCAGTGAGCTTTGCTTGGCCCATGTTGATTTTGCAGAAGCTCTGCCAATTGTCTGGCTTTCTAGGCTGAGGGTTTCTGAGTGTAGCCCTTTATTGCTTCCTTAGAGACAGACCTGAGAGAGGCAAAAAAAAAGCTCATTTCCTGAACCTGTGTGGTCTCAGTCTGCAACCTAGTACACCTAAGAGGGCATAAGGCCTGCATGATGGGACCATTGCCGGGGAAGGGGTGACTGGGTGTCTATCAGGCAAACCATGTCCCGCACTTTCCTCTGCTTCACAAGACCCGGAAGAGCCCCAGTGTAAGTCACAGTGCTTCCTGGGGGCGTCATTTAGAGCTGTGATGCTTCAGAATGTCAGTGAGTGTCTCACACTTAAGCGGAACTTCGATTTTGGAGTAACGGTTATTACGAGTTGCGCTGCGCTCTCTGTTTGGGGCTGTGGGATAGGAGAGGCTTCCCCCTACTCTGCAAGATAATTACTTCAATTTCCCTCATTCGCAGGATGTGTAATTTTTTAACATTGCTGTTGGGCCTGGAAAAAAAAAAATCCCTCTAGAGTCCATTATTAACATCCTGAAAATGGAAAGCATAATCTCAGAACAAATAGCTAAAATAATATTTTACCAGGGATTTATTTTTTTGTGCTGTGAAGGAGGAGGCTTCATTCTGCCCTCAGCCAGTGGAGTCACTGACCTGCCCTTGGCAGGGGGTGTAAGACGCCTGCAGGGCAGAGGTCTGTCTTCCGGGAGACTGGCCTCTCGCAGCCCAGCCGGGCTCCACACTCCTCTGCACAGCGGTCTGGTTCTTCGTTGGTCACCCACTGATTTTGCCTCTTGAATCTGCAGAATTTGGTACCTGTGTTGCTTCCTCAGATGATTACCTGCTGTGATGGTCCAAGCTGTTGGCCACAGCGGGGCTGGGTGCTCTAACCCCACCTCCCCTTCTCTATGGAACTTCCACCTGGAAAATAGTTCTGAGTCCACTTTCCTAGTCTGCAGATTGAAAATTTGGCTCAGTTTTATCCCAGGCATGGGGGAAGTGCATTTCAAACCTCCCTTTGAAAACAGAAGGAGTGATCCTGGCTTTCCTCCTGCTGAGTTCCTGTGTTGTCTTCATTAGGTTGGTGCCATGTGAACCACATGCAGATTGGTGGCTTTTTCTGGATTTGTGGCTGGCCTTCCCATGCCCATATCTTTCACTCTGAGCATGTGGGCACTCAGTGTACCCCCCTTTAGTCACAGCACCACAGAGCATGCTACGGGTACTGGCTCTGTTGCTGATCTGGGCTGAGCAATTGCCTTGAACTGACTTAGTGAAACACATACTTTTAATAATGCATGGTTATATTTAATAAGTGATCATAACGAAGTGGTTTTTTAAACACGTGTCAACTTTAAATTTTAAATACATTCACTCCGTGGTTAGTGCAGTTTGAACAATGCAGTGATGTGTAAATTCAGTTGTTGGTGTTACCATTCATCTTGGCATCCCTGAATCCCTGGATTGTACAGTGGGTGGAGAGGAGGGTGTGCAGGAACCTTTTAAGGTTTCAGAGAGCTGCATGGAGAAGACATTCCTTGGCTGGGAGTAGGGGCCAGGCTGGTGGAGCCCCAGAAACAAGCCTGGTAATGGAGGTGCCCACCTCAGTTGCATCTGCAGTGCTATGTACTAATGCGTTAGATGCCAGGGCTGGTCTCCTCTGAGGATCCCCCCCCCCTCCTCCTCCTCCTCCTCCTCCTCCTCCTCCTCCTCCTCCTCCTTCTCTCTTCCTTCCCCCTCCCCTCCCACCCTGCCATCCCCTTCGCCTCCTTAGCACACACTTCAGGCTTTATTTCATTCACTTAATGCACTCTGGTCTGTGCTCAGGTACTTACAATCTCCCATTACTATCACTCTGGCTCTTTTACGGCTTTTTTTATTTGCTCTATCATTTCACAGTCCAGTTGTTCTTTTCGGCCAGGTGGACTATAAAATACTCTGATAACAAGTTCACACTAGGAGCCAGTGGCAGGCTCAGTCCATAATGACCGCACATTCTTCCATCACCGGCGTGTCCCCATCAAATGCTTCTGTGAGGCTACGTGTTCTCCTCCTGCCCGAGAGCCCATCTGCCCCACTCTTCCAGTGGTTACGCTGAGGACAGCTCCTTGTATGCTTTCAATTTTTCTTTAAATAATCAAGGCTCTTTCACCCTTGCTTCTTAATTACTTCTCTTCTCCAAAGGTATTTTGATCTATTGCTATGCATTTAATATTATTTCCATCTACGTTAACATTCATAAATATGAAATAAAATCGTCCTCTGTGGAATGCCTTCATTAGCTTGCCTCTTGCAGCTGTGCCTTCTGGGTATACCCTGACAGGCTTGGTATGGAGTGGAGGGGGGATTGGCCAACTGCATTGTCCGCAAGGTCAAACTGCTTGTGAGTCCATTCCACATGACCTTGACCTCAGTTTCCCACTTTATGACATGGAAATGACAAACCTTCCTTCTTTGCTTTTTTCCATCTTTTCTTTTGTTTTATTTTTGGTAATGGGGACTGAATTCAGGACCTTGTCCTTGCCAGTCAAGCTCTTATGACACTGAGCTCTCTTCCCAGTCTGCCTCCCTCTTTACTAAAGACAGATTGAGATGGCCAGGTGAGCACATGAGTGCTGTTTTTGCCTTTTCTGTTTGGCTTGTCCTCATTTCAGGAAAGAATGATCCAGCCAAAGTTCAAAGCCCACTACTGCTGTTGTCTGCCCTGAGATTGGAACTGCACAAGACCAAGAAAATGGGTTCTGAGTAGGAACATTAGAGGGGGGTGAGGGGTGGGGGGTGGCGGGGGGCACTGGCACCTAACTCATAATTCAGGGATGAGCCCCTTTAAGGTTTGTAGTGACCCAGTAAAATCCACATCTACACTTTATTTTACTCAATCAAATTTGCTTTAATTTTTCAGCATATCCTATGGCTATACTATTATTAACTATAATCTGGTCTGGTATCCACTAGGCCAAATTCATGACTATTATTATCATTGCCTTTTTTTTTTTTTTTTTTTTTTTTTTTTTTTTTTTTTTTTTTTTTTTTTTTTTTTTTTTTTTTTTTTTTTTTTTTTTTTTTTGGTATTGGAGATTGAACTCAGGACCTTGTGCTTGCCAGGCTGGTGCCTATGCCACTGAGCTATCTCCCAGGCTCATCATTGCTATTTTTTAGAAGCAATTGACCACATATTCATTGTATGCCAAGTTCAGTTTGAGATTTTTTATAAGCACTATGAATTTGTAAAGACCTGAGACATAGGCTTTATATTTACCCATTCTACAGATAAAAAACCTGAGGTGGAGAAAAGCTAAAAGTCTTTGCAAGGCCAAACAGCTAGTAAGTAAGTGGTGAGCTGGATGCAAGCCCAGGCTTGCTGGCTACTGTCTCCCCGTCTGCCTTCTGTTCAGGGCTGCATCTCCTAGCCCCACGTGATCCTCTGTAGGTCCAGACAGGCAGGTCCCTCCCTTCCCGCAACCACCTGGTCCTGGTACCTGAGTGAGCTTCTGTATGTGTCTGCCACTGGGTCAGAGCAGAAGTATCCAGAATGCCTGCTCTGCGTATGAAGGATGAAGAGTTCATTATCTGTGATCAGTCTTCACATTGGACTCCTGCCATGCTGATTAACAGCTGGAGCACAAGCCAGCTCTATCTAATGGCAGCAGTCCATTCCTATCGCATCAATCTTATTTTGCATAAAATTTGGGAATTTTTGCCTCTCAATTTATTCAACTGAATGTAATAAAGTTGGATTCTTCACTCTTTCATCTTATTTTTCCCTAAGATATTTTGTCCTTTCTGAATAGAAATGACCTTGAAAATAGGATGAATGGATGAATCATCAGTGGGACCTGAAATGTATTCATCATCCTGGATAAACTATACTTATTGGTAATGTAAGCCCATTCAGTTTGAGAGTTGAGATGATTTATAGTAGCAAATATCATTATGACAAGTAAAACACAAAACGAAGTAGATATGGTGGAGGACCATCTGATATTAGCCGAGTAAGATCCTAGTCCAATAGAGACTAACTATAGTAGTAATAATCATTATATCACTATTTCCTAACATCTGATCTGTTCTCATTTTTCATAGAAACTACAATCATGTACTACATAACAAGTTTCAATCAGTGATGGACCATATATATGTATGACAGGGGCTCCCTAGATTATACTTGAGCTGAAAAATTCCTATTGCTTGGTGACATCATGGCTGTCTTCATAGTGCAAATCATTGGTCACATGTTGAGAATAATGCTGTTGTGGACAAATCTATTTAGTTATGTTTAAATACATGGTACCCATGTGTTACAACTGCCTACATTATTTTGTATAGTAACATGCTGTACAGGTTTGTTGCCTAGAAGCAGTAGGTTACCCCACACAGGCTGGGTGTGTAGTTAATTATGCTATGTAGACCAACTCAGAGATCCTTACACACACACACAAAAAAATTGCTTGGCATGAGATTTCCTACAATGTATCCCCATTGTTAAGTAACCTAGGACTATATTTCATTAAAGCACCTTAATTGGCCTACAAATAGGTTATTATTCTCTGGTTTCAAGGCAGAATGACAGTCTGTGATTATAGGAATTTGCCAGATGCCCCTACTTTTGCAGAGCTAGAGGAGCACTCTGCTGTTAGAGTCACCTTACACAGTGACAAAGAGCCTCCATAGCTTCCCAGCCCCCCAAATCTCAGGAGAATTCTTCCAGACTTTGCCTCTTGACCACTTCCTCTCTTTCTCTCCCTCTTCTTTGAGACTAGCTCATCTTCTCAATGTCTTATTTGTCTTCTGTTTCCCCTGGCCTTGCCACTATACTTCCTGTCACATGCTCTCATTCAAGAATTTCGAACTCCTTTGGGGAGTGGGCAACTCTGATCAGCATCACCCTTCTCCAAGCCATGCGACCTCATGGTGCCTAGATCACCCCCTTGTTGGTCTTTACTGCTCTGAGCATGCCTACTTGACCTACTTGGCTGCCACCTGCCAAGCCATCCTCCTTGGATAAAAGTGTCCACCCTTGCCGCTGGGTGACATGTTTACTGCAAAGGCCCAGTGAATATATAATTGAATGTATCCCTACGTGATGACAACATAAGTGGATAACAGCAAGAAACTATGAGCATCAGAAACCCAAGAACACCACATGTCTTGATGGATACGCAAACATACTGGGCTCCGAGTGAGTGTGTCACACAAGCTTAGGCTGCCATCCTTTCCAGATTCCATAAGGATGGTGCCTCCTTGAGATATATGCAGAGCTCTAGCACTGTCCTTTTTCTACCATCTCAGCCTTTGGCAAAGGTTCCTGGCAGCAGAAATCTCTAGTCACTAAAATTTCAGAAGGTTGGAAATGCCCCAGTGCCCTGATACCAAAAAGAAAGGTGGTACCACTCAAAGGTATTGCTGGCTGGTCCTCAGTAAAAGCCCATAGGACTTAGCGGGGAACAAAACTTGACTCCACAAATGGTGACAGCTGTCCCTGCTGTGGAAAGTAGGAATGCAGTAGTCTGTGAGCATCACACTTGGCTTCCTTCTAATGCCCACTCAATAGATTGTTTCGATGGAAACATCACAAATCCATTTTGTGAAAAGCCAAAGATATTTGCACCCAAGAATTCAATAATAGGACATGAAACTCGGGGAAAGAAATAATCAAATTGTCCATCCAGAGTGGAGTTAAAATTGTCATAAACATTGATCCTTCATTGCAGGGAACAGAAATAATAAACTGTTGCTGAAATTGCATGGCTGCCTAGCTTTCATTCTCTAATTGTCAAAAAGCATTAAACATCAGCTCTTTAGTTTGTAGCAGAGAAAGAGAGGCAGACTTCCGAGCATCCCTTCACTGGAGGTTGTCCCTAATTGTCATGCATACATTGCAGCAGAGGTTACGGAGAAAAATTGTTTGCATTTATTAATCAAAAGGAGTCAAAGACACACAAAGATATCATCAAGGCTCCCTTGTGCTGGGGAGGCTGACAACTAACATTCTTGATGAAGTGTTTGCAGAGTGCTTGCAATCTGTTCAAAGCCTTTCTTCTTCGCAGGTGCAAACCTTTCTATCGGAAACATCAAAGAAACAATTGAAAATTAAACAAGAGTAAACATTGCAATACAGGTTTCAATCTTCCATTTTTTAAGACAATAGGAGAGGTATAATTAATTTCAAGGCAATATTTGTGTTCTTTCAAAATTCATTTGTGCACATTAGCATTTCATTAGTTGTGTATTAAGCACTGTTGCTCCTTTCTCCCTCTCTTTTACCCCTTTTGTTTTTGAAAAATTAGAAAGTTAAACTGCTTCTGAAATGCCTTTTACTCCAAGCATCCATGCATAGATAATTATCTTGCTCTGCCTGTTTGATCAGTAGAATAAGTCAAAACTGGTACAGTCAGGCAGCAGAAAACAGATTAGGGAAGAAAGAATTTCTTTACTGTGAAGGTAAACATTTCTTTACAGTCTTCACTGTAAACACCGAGTGAGTATGAACTCACTTAAATTTGCTACTGAATTATGTATTTTAAGATACTCATGGTGGATACCTTTTAATATATTGATCTTCCTTAATTGCTTCTTCCATTTCTATTCTGCAATTTTAAATTCATCTCCACTCCAGATAAATTAAATGAAAATGGAATCAGCATGTATTATTTTGCTGGATCCCTGAATGCTAGAAGTATGTTTTGTACATTTTGGTTTTAAGCCCTATCTAATTTTTGAACACTATATTCATCTGCTGGTATCTTCTGAATCATTTGCACTAGACACTAACTTTCTCCCTTAAGGAATATTATGTTTGTACATCCTAAATAGCAGATTGACTTTCTTAGTGTATGAAGTCACTAATGTTAATAGAAATATAATCCTTTATTGAGCTCCATGAGCTCTGGGTTTTTAAAAAATATTTCCTAGCAAAGTACGGTGATACTTGAGGTTTCGATTGAAAATATTAAGAAATAATGAATTGTTCAGCTAATTTGTCTGTTATTCAAGTATGGCATAGGTTATTATTCAATTCATGTTTAAAATCCTTAATTTGTAGAGCTCCAGTGGGTGGGGAGAAGGCATTTGCTAGAGGAAATTCAACATGGAGACCCAGCAGGCCTCTGGCTATTGGTGGGGGACTGCCTGAGACCCACCTAAGTTCGATGCTTGCTCTGAACACCTCTGCTGATCAGGACTGGTTGTGACCTAGCCTCTACGTAATCCACACCAATGCTACAAGTATTTGTTGTGTGTCTATTCTTTGTCCAGCCTCAGGACTCATGTAGATGTGCTTAGGAATATCACAGTCCACATCCTGGGGTAGTATGCCCTTCCAAATCTAAGACAGGCTGGATGGTGATTTATTTTTAAATTACCCTTGACCATTGTAGAGTTTTACAAGCACTGTTGCAGGAAATTCATAAATATTTTATTTGAGTGACTTTAGTGCAATGACACATGATTGTGGTCATGGCCTCCTACTCAGCACTGAAAACGCCAAGACAAACTGATACTACAAATTATTCTACAGGGTGTCATAAAACTAAAAGCCATCACCATGGCCCACAGGTTGCCTGGTTCAGTAGTCACCCCTAGGAGAGACACAGCGGAGCGTGTAGAGTTCCTTGACCTCTTTTCTGGGATTCAGAGATGAGCTGATCTGTTTCTGATTGGGCCCATGTTCTAATCTTTAGTGTTAGATCCTAACAACCCATGGCAGCCTGTGTGTAGCTTAACTTTATAAATGAACCACGGGAAAAGAGAAGAAAGTCTCAATTAATGGTTAGTCCATTCTGTTTTTGTTTTAAATTTGGTCTTCTGGCTGAGAATGCTGATTAAGCCCAAGTGAAAGTAAAAGATGGTGTTTTGGTTATTAAGCCAGGAAGAGCAGTTTGAGACTTCTCCACTTTATAGAGAGAGGTGATGAGTTGGAGGATGTTTCCTAACATTTACAAGAAGATTCACTTCTTCCTAACTACAGAAGACCTCCGTTCTCCTGTTTTTCCTGCTCTCCTGACTGGGAACTTTAATGCCATGCTCAATATTATTGAGACAGCAAAGGAAAGCTAAGGACATCAGCCATAGCACAGAGAAGTCAGTTTTTTTTGGAAAGTTCACCTGATTACTTTGTTTTAACTTCTAACTGTGAGCAATATTAAGTCAGAAAACAGAAGGCTGAGCTTTTACAAATTCGCAAGGAAAAAGGAAAAACACAAGAAGAGCAATTTTTCCCTCCTGTGGGGCTCTCCTCACCTGTGTGCCAGCTCTGTGTCACCTGCCTGGCTCCCTCAGTGCCTTCTGCATCCGGTGTGGGCTGAGGGCTGTGTAGGTCCCCATCCTGTATCATACTGAAACGTCTACCTTGGAAGTACACCACTTTCAAACTGTCACACTCTCTTCAGCAAGTAACTGTTCAAGAACATGCTGCAGTGGCCCTGTAATTTATGTGTCTAAGATGTCCTGGCAGTGACACTCTGATACCAGAGCTGATAGACAGGAGACATGAGTTGTAGCTGCAAAACAGCTGCGCCCTTGAGGGCACACAGCTGGAAGGGCACTTACATTCTGGGAGGCTCTAGGCAACTGAAATTGGGGGATGTGTGAGGTGGTGTGTGTGTGTGTGTGTGTGTGTGCATGCATGTGTGCACATGCACACTGCCTGGAGCCAGTGATGAAGGGTAAGTCTAGGGTAGCTTTGTTTATTTACTAGGTCAATAATTTCAATGACTTTTCAAAGACTACCTTCAGAGAGCAGAGAAGTAGTTCCACTCAGGTGTGGAGTTAAAGGATCTTCAGTGAGAAAAGCTGTGTTTTTCTTTTGAGCGCCAAAGGTCACATACTGATCAAGAAGTACAACTCCTGTTTTACATGGAGACGGTGATTTGAACTGTGATGAAAAGTCAAAGCGTATAGCTTTTCCAAATTTTGTATGCCCGCTGAGACTTGAAAACTACTCAGTTCTGGGGAGATTAAAATTTTCTATTCAAGTCAACTGAAAGAATATAGGATTATTTTATTCCCTTTTTTATGGTTCTAAAGTGGCTTGCTGTGTGACCAAAGGGAAAGCATTCATTCATTTTATAGGAAATAGTAAATGCTGACTATTCTGGCCTCGTCTAGTTACACATCATTGTTCCCTCTGCACAAGTGACTTTGCTTCCACTGAATCTTTGCCATGAGCATTTAAGCATTTTCCAATAGATCCATGGCAAACACCAGCACCAGAAACCCTCCTGAGGCTCTGTAGGCCCTTGTTCTGCCTGGACACAAAAGCCTCTTGGAGGGCTAATGCATGTGTCTGCTTCCTGCTGCCCTACTCTTTCCCAGACCTGCTCCCCATCTGCACTTCTACTCTGCCTTCTGCTCCAACTAAAGGCCTTCTCGCCAAAGTCACCTGTGGCCTCCAGGTTGCCCACCACCATGTTCATTTTTTGTCCTCATATCCTTTATTCAATGAGCAAAATTTGGGAGTCAGCCACTCTCGCCTTGCAAGTGTTTTTGTTTGTTACCTGTGGGCTGACAGGACACCAGCGTTCCTACGCTCTACTCTTGACCTCTCCGGTAGGCTCTGAACTCCTGCAACCTCTTTCCCTGATAACTCCCAGTGCTTTCAGATCTAATATGGCCAGGTAAAACTCTTGATTTGGGGTCCTTCTTTCACTATACAACCAATCCCATACCTAGGGAAACCTCATCTTTGTGTAGTCTCTAACCTTTCCTACTGTCAGGGGTTGCTGTCCTACACATGGCTTGTTCAAACCAAAACCAAGTCCTTCTCTTCCTTCTTCTTTTGCTGTCTTTCCAGCACAAATGCTCCATTTTCAAATTATAACCTCAACCTTTCTACAAATCTCCATCTTGATAATTCCACCTAGTCCAACGACATGTATTTCTTGCCTAGATTAAGACAAGAGCCTCCTAACCGGTCCTCATGTCCAAATGCACTCACTCCTTACAGTACATGACTGCACCATGATGCAGGAATCATTTAAAAACATGAGCTTTCCTGCATCATTGCAATGCACAAAGCTCTCTCTGCCAGATCAAACCCTTAATACAACCATAGGTCACTACCCAATATGCCACTGGTGCTTCTTGTCTCGGCCTCAGCTACCAACAGTCCTTCCCCTGCTGACATATTTGAGCATATGGATCTATCCTCTGTCCATTTATCACTGGAAGCTTCTTGTTGACTCAGGGCTTCTGCACCTGCAGTTACTTGGGCCAGAGTGCCCAGGCCCCTGAATGGCTCACAAGCTGGTTTCTTCCAACTGTGTACAGCCGCTCAAGGGCATCCTCTTTATTGCACTCATCTCCTTCCTGTGATGTCATCTTGCTAACTTATTTTGTTCATTTGTTGTTGGTCTTGTACATCTTTTTCCAACGACTAGAATAGACATCTCAGTGGAGATCCGGGGTGTTTTTTTGTTGGTGTTCTAGATTTCTAGGCCAGAACAGGGCCTGCTATGTAGGACATGCTAAAAAAAACAGTTGCTTAAGAACAAGTGAGGTCAATAGGAACCTGGATAATGACAACCACCAAACTTAACTACAGCGGGAAGAAGGTGAAACACATGATTTGACAAGGAAGAAAGAGAGGTCTTTAGGTTTACTTTAGCCTGAGTTTCCCTTTGAGCTGGTTGTCTTAAATGTTTCTTAATTTATGTTGGGTTCTATCCCAATAAATCTATCGTAAGTTGAAAATATCATGAATTAAAATGCATTTCATGCACTGACCTACATGATGAACATCCCCACTTAACCATGCAAGGTACAACAGAGTAGCTATTGCTTCTCCTTCTGCAGAGATTGAGTGACTTTCTCTGGACCACACAGGAAAACGACATAGTCACTAGTCCAGCTGTGCTGGTTGCTTAGCGCCTCAGCCCAGTTCTGACTTGGGATGCGGACACAAGTCAAGTATTAAGTATTACTCTGTATGTTTCTCTGAAAGAGTTTTTTGGACAAGATTAGTATCTAAATCAGATTACCCTCTATACAGTGAGCAGCCTACATGCATTTTAGACTGAAGTGAAACTTTTCCTACCTAGCTTAGCAGGTGTTTGGACTTGACAAGCTCTTCCTTGGCTGTTTCTGGTTGTCCTGGCTAATAAAATCTCTAAAGAAAAATAGGATTTGGACTCTAAGTTAAAGAACTACAATGCCTGGCCTAGAGAGATAGCTCAGTAGAATAAATGCTTGCCTGACAGGCGCAAGGTCCTGAGTTCAATCCCTAGTACCACAAAAACAAACAACAACAAAACAAAACAAAACAAAACAACTCCCTACAGGAGAATTCCTGGGCCAGCTGAGGGCTGATGGTTGTCAGAAAGAGGTGATTTATGGTAGGACTGTAACTGGGTAAAAAAATGTTAATAAAAAATATTCCCGAAACCTTGGATGATTTATATTTCCAAATTTCAAGTTGATGAAATCTGACATTATGTGCCTTATGATATCCCAGTCTATTCTGTGAAATCTGTTCCTTAAGAACTTCAATATTCCCAGAAGCCCTGATCCTCAGATAGGCAGAAATTGGCTCTGATGAGATTTTGTCACTGACACAATAGGTCTGTGGCAATGCGACCAACAGAAGCAGTCTAATGAGAAGTTGGAAGCACTTAATCCAATTAGAATCTATAGTCTTCAATGTTCTATTATGTCCAAAAATGCTTTTAAATTGCCATGGTTTTAATAGAAAGATGAAAAACAGATATTTTATTAAATATTTATCTCATTAATAAACACAAGGTAATCATTGCTTTTTATTTTGAATTAACTTTTCTATTTGGGTTCAGTGCGCATTTCACAGACATATTCTTTTCTCTTGATGCAAGGGGACTTAATTACAAAAGCACAATTGGACTTCCACTCTGTATGAAAATGAAGCAAATGAAATTGCTTTTCTCCCCCCAATGGTTGTTGCTACAAAGAAGCACAATTGAATATGACAGTTCTTTTTGACCCAGGAATTGTTTTTCGCTGAAGTTTGGGGATTATATGCAATTATACAACAGCAAATTTTCCACGCCCATTTATGTTCAAGGACTTAGTTTAAAAATAAAATGAAAGCCCAACTACAGAATGACACTATTATAACCACTGTCCTTTACATCTCTGTCATTTTGACATAACAGGGGTAACGTGTATCTGTGTATCAGAAATCTAATGAAGATGTACAGCAAGAGGGAGACAAGTCTGACCTGCTGATCTGGGCTGTCTGAGAACCATGTCTGCACTGCATGCCTTCTTTTACCACCTTATCTATGTTCCAAATATTCATTGTTCCTCCTCATTATGTAGTTTCTTCTTTGCTCTATGGTCAGATAAGATAAAGTGAAAGATTAGGAAATGGCATTTGGCAAATTGGAACTGTGCAGTCTTTGTGGCTGAAGGAACCAACATCATGCTGTCTCCCTGTGTGTAGCCCCAAACCTTGGCAGTTAGGTGTCTGTGCAGTTTCCCCTCCAAGAAGAACTGAGACCTAGGAATGCTACCCTCAGCTTTACAAGTAGAATGCTGCCCACTGTGAGAGAGGGACAGCATCACACAGACTGAAGTGTGGTCAGGGGACTGGAGCCTGGGCAAGGTGGTGCCATGCCCCGCTTTCCAAATCAACTTTCTACCACTTGGGGACTTGGCTTCCAGTTCTTGCCTCCGTTGGCTCTGTGGTATTAACAGTCCATCACACTGTTCAACCCTAGCCCTATGCACATAAACTGAACCCCAGATTTATGTAGGACTCACTCTCCTGACCCCTGGTAATTTGTATTGTGTCAAGGCTCTGGGTTCTGGCTTCCAATCATTTCCCACTGCATTACAATTGGTTTTCCAGCTCTGGACTTAGTTCTTCATTGCAAGGTAGAAGCCCAACCTATCTGACATCCACCTCTTATTCAGCTCCATCTGTAGTGCCTGCATCCTGCCCTAATCCTACCCCAGGGCTCATGGGCAGAATCTTTGGAACAGTGACTCTGTCCTGCTCTACTTCTGATTTGTTTTTGTTGTTTCCTATCCTGGTTGAAAACCCAAAGCTTCCTGAATCTGAGCTGGTCCTAACTGTTCTCTTCAAGGACTTTATCCCCTAATACCAATGACAACTAGGTTGCCTTGATCTGGCTTTCATTTGAATCTAGGAAGTGAAAATCTGTAGCCAATCTGGTATGCAGCCCCAGCTCCGATTAAGTATCCCTAGAGAAGCATTTCAGGGAAGAATTTTATCTGATCACTACAGGAAATGATCAAAGAAAACTAGTTCTACTGTGTTTGTTACAACATCAGTGGGAAGAAGTCAAGAATATAGTCTCAGAAGGAGCATAAGGTATGCAATAAAGGTCAATACATAATTAATGAATATCATGTCTCTAACATAGCTGTCTTCAAAACCAAGCATACAATGTGTAATTATTTTTCAAATCATCATAAAATATGGAATGGGCAGATGCTGGTTGTCTCTTATAAAAAAGGAAATAGGAGACGAGCCAGACAAGTTTTCCAGTGGCAAACACTGTAGAAAGGAGAAAAGACCCAATAGTCTTGAAACCCAGTTGTGATACAGTTAAAATGTCAATATAAATCTCCATTTCAGGTCCTCCTTAATCTAGAAAATCACATGGAGTATCTGATTTACAGTCTATGGTGCTGAGAATCCAACAGTATCACAAGTTCAAAGCAGCTTACAAGGCTCACGAGGAAGCCAGTCTACTTTACAAATGATCATTTGGCCCCATGGGGAAGAACACAGAGCCAGTGCTGCCTGTGACATATTAATATGGGGGAGGTACAGTGAGCACAGGGCAATCAATTGCTGTTGCAATTATGTTCCATTCACATTTTATTTTCACTCCAGATTGGAGTGGGTTACGCATGTGGTCACCCTTGTTATATGTATTGCCATTGATTTGAAAGATGTGATATATATATATATATATATACATACATATATATATACATATATATACATATATATACATATACATATATATATATATATATATATATACACACACACACACACACACACACACACACAATACATGTCTGACTACACAATTTGGACTTGTGGTGATCCTCCTATCTCAGCCTCCCTAGCAGGCACATGCCGCCACACCTGCTGCTTTCAGAGCTAGCTTGGGATGTGGTACTGGGGATTAAACTTGGAACCTTATACTTGTCAGACAGAGGCTTATGCTGCCGAGCTATCTCCCCAGCCCCAAGATCTGTTTTCTAAAATGTCAAGTATATCTGCAAAGTGAGATAAGCTGAATATATTTAACAGAACGTTCCCTGTAAACTCTTAAAGCAATGGGATTTTCTGAAGGAATCATAGACTCATATGTCTCTGGATGGATAATAAGAACTTGATATCAGTCTAAGACCACAGGAAAAACATTATTGGAAAATACTGGCTATTGGGAGGCTGAAAACAGGAGAATCCCTAAGAGTCTGATCTACATAGCAAGACCCTATAGACCAGCGGTTCTCAACCTGTGGGTCATGACCCCAGCAGGGGTTGAACGACCAAAACACAGGGGTTGCCTAAAGCCATCGGAAAATGTTATTTTTTTGGAATTACAGTTTTGAAGTAGCCACCAAAATTATTTCTTGGTTTGGGGTCACTGCAACATGAGGAACTGTATTGCGGGGTCATGGCATTAGAAAGGTTGAGAACCACTTATGTAGACCTTGCAGACCCTATACCAAACACATAAAAGAAAAATATTGGCAAACATAGCCTGTCTTTTGGCATTTTACAGTGATACTGGTGCATGATGAATTGATGAATGAGGTCAAATGCACTAATTGCCCTTTATATTGTCATTATCAAGACCTTGCTTCTCTCTCACATCCATCCAAGAAAGTTTTAAATAATGCGCACATTAAATTGCACTAGGTATTCAGAAGTTCTTTCATCTTTCTATTTTAAACGAATCTAAAACTGGTTCTAGGTGGAGGAGAGTGAGTGGGATCAGTTCCCTTTTGTATTGATGGTCCTAACAACTTTAACCTGCGTGTAATCTGTAAGGCAAATTTGTGCCTATTTATGTCACTTGTGTTCTTGAGGATTGGGGCTTTCATTTGTTCTTTTTTCTCTACTAGAGTGAGAATTCTTCAAGGGTGAGAACCATATTTCTGCCCAGCCTAATCATCAAACATAGCTATTAAGTGCTTAATTGTACCCAATGCTGAGCTAGGCAAACAGGAAGAGACTTCAGAGTTCAGCCTTGCCTCTCCTTGTTACAATTTCAAGGAGAGCTCAATCTCAGGAGCATGGGCCTGTGCACGGGGCCATCTCTGTCCAATATTGCTGTGTCAGAACTATTCTAAGTGCTTTGCATCTATTATTGCATTGAATCTTACAAAAGCTGTAAGTGCCAATTCATATTACTATATCCATTTTACAGACGTGAAACACAGAGGTAAATACCTTGGCATGGTGATACTATTGGTGAGTACAGACTCAGGAGGAGCACCATGCTGTGAGAACATGTGCCGCACAGTGTGTCCTCTACAGATCATGCTGTGTGCCCAGTGGGTCCCGTGAACTCTGATCTGAACACACACAGTCGTGATGGGAGGCCAGGACTCATCAGGTTGGGGAGCTGTTCTCCTCCTGCCCTAAACCCCAGACACAGTAGTGTTTGTTTGTTTGTTTATTTATTTATTTATTTATAATCAACTCTATGTAGCATTGAGAAGAAAAAGAAAAGTTAGTGATTTCCTGGGTAAAACAAAACAGATGGATTGGGGCTCATGGGATCGGAGGAAATGAGGAAATGGCATGGCAAGGTAACTCGTCTGGGACATCCTCAAATGAAAGAGACAGGAATATTAGTGAGGCTGTAAGACACTAATTTTGGGGTAGCAGAATTTATACAGTTTGACCTAATATCTTTAATATATAACCTTCTAAAACAACATAGAGAATGTTCTCTTCAAACACCCAGAAAGCATTCACAAAAAATAAAATAAGATTTGTGCTGAAAATAAGATCTCAAAGAATTCCAATCTGAGGAAATTTTAATGGTAATGTTTGTGCAATGAATGGGGGCGGGGTGGAAAAGACCCTCTGGAAATGGGGGTCACTCTGATTTGAGTTTACTCTTCAAAGTTCACATGTTGAAAAGATCATTCCCAACACACCAGTGCTGAGAGGTGGGGCCTAACAAGAGGGGGACCAGGCTATGAAGTTACTTTACACTTGCCTAGCTTGGCCTTGAGTACAGTAGGCACTTACTAAATGTGTTTGGTTATTAGGCCAAGCAGAAATGTTTCTTATACTTAAAGAATTTTTACTCTAATGAAGAACAAAGAATGAATGAAAGCCCAAATTCTTAAGAACACAAGTTAAATTTCCATAAATAGGCCCAAGCTTCTCACTGATTGTAGGTGGAGGAATTGCTACAATAGTTGGAATTGCCTAGTTTTGATTCTTTTTTATTTTTATCTTTTTATGTATTTGTTATAGGATCTCACTATGCAGCTTGAACTTGTAGTGCTCCTCTTGTTTTAGCCTGTCCAGTGCTGGTGTGCCACCACACCTGGTCTCAGTGACTGAATCAGCTCTCTGGGGAGTGGGGTGGTGGTGGTGATGGTGGTGGTGGTGGTGGTGGTACTGTGGCATGTGATGCAGGGGATTGAACCCAGGTGCTTGGCTTGCCTAGGCAGGTGCTTAGTCCATGGAGCTATCTCTGTGGCCCTAGTTTTGACTCTTTACCCAAGGTTGTTATTCCTATTTTGCTGAGGCAAAGGCCTAATTTATCCAAGTTCTCAAATGGCAAGGGGCTGGCCTCAGAGATAGCTCTGTGGCACAAGTGCCTGCCTGGCAAGTGCAAGGTCGTGAGTTTGAACTTTGGTCCCGCAAAAATAAATAAATAAATAAATAAATAAATAAATAAATAAATAAATAAATAAATAAAATAAAATAAAATGGCAAGGGTTAGAGACAAATCTGTACTCACCTATTCCATAGAGAAATTGAAAAGTTTGTGAAAGCTGTTGAATGTTTACTACATGTTAAGAACTGTGCTAGATTCTTTTTTAGAATTATTACTCTGTGTTATTCTCACAATGTTTTGCAAGAATTTTTATACTCTATATCAATTTTCCATACCAATGAAGACACTGGGTGGGACTCTGCCCAAAGTTACACATCCAAAAAGTGAAAGATTCAAAATTTGAACCCAGATTGTAGGTCAAAATCCATGGTCTTTTCATTCTGCCCCTTGTCTGACCCCATAGTTTTACCTTAATTATTATCCAAGAATGGACAAATACAATTTTCTGTGTAATTTAAGTGAGACATGGATTTTTTTTCAAGGAAGATGTTTCTCTTGCAATTTTCAAGTGTTACTTTGTGAAACTAACTAAGCTAAGAGAAAGAAACACTTGAGAAAGTCAACTGCTATTGATTGCTTAATAGCTGCTACATAAATCACCCTGGGACACAAATCACCCATTGTTCTTCCAGGAGTAGGAGCCCAATATCTGGAAGGAACTGAAGAAATGACAACACAATGTGTATCAGAATCCTGCAGGAAAGACCCACAACAAAGGTGATTTATAAATATTTCATAGGCTCACTTGTTATTTATCCTATAGTTCTAGTTTTTATAAACACTGCAATCAGTTGTTTTAAAGGACACTATCAGAGAATCAAAATTTTATATGTAACTATAATACTATCATAAAAGCACAAATCACTTGGATTAATTTTAAGTGAACCAAAGTGTAAAAGATATCAATTTATTGATTTGAGAAATAGGTTTGGAGACAGAGGCAATTCCTTGATACCTTCACACAGCAAAATGAATGGCTTTAATTATTGTATGTGCTACCCACTCTGTGTTTGCAACAAATTTGCCAACAATAAATTTATAAGCTACTTAGTGCTCCATATTTTATTTTATTTTATTTTATTTTTTTAAAGAAGGAAAGGTTTATTTTTTTATTTTTTATTTATTTTTATTTTTTTATTTTTATTTTTTTATTTTTTTTTCCAATTCTTTTATTGTTTAAATTTAACAATGGTTATATTACATATTTTCATCATCGGATCAGTTTAGATTAATACATATAGGTATATAAGATTGATCAAACAACTAAACATTAACCTTTCTAAATCCACATTACTTTTTTTTTCTTTTCCCCCTTTTTTTCTTTGAAAGTTGACATAT